>VMBQ01008836.1:0-34518 GCA_007657795.1 Dreissena rostriformis
TAAGCCAAAAACACGAGTGATGTCATCGTCAGTGATAGAACTATTTTACAACTTTTGCTAAATGTATTCATTTACCGTTATAATGAGCATCATCATCATCATTTACAACCGTTGATAAATGATTTTTATTTGCTCTTAAAATGTGTGATGCTATATCCTATTGTTTCTTCGTTTATACACATGCTTTCACATTATATATATATATTTGTTGCTTTCTGTTTTGGGTATTTGTATTTGCAGTACATAAACATTCAAGAACCGTGATAATAAAATTAAAAGCTTACATGAATTGTATCCGATTGATGCATCCGTGTGTTGTAAGATAAAAAGAAAATGTATGTTATTTCCACTAACATACCCAAAAATAATAAGGGTAGGTAGTTTACCTGTCAATAATACCCGAAAGGGGAGTTTGGACAGTATTGATAGATAGATAGATTCGCTTTACTTTTTTGGGTTACTTTTTTTACGATTTCCCACTTAAATAAAAATTCGCAATTACAAAGAGAAATGTTCCTAATCTCTATTGAATATGTTTTAGTTAGTATTGCTTATTTAAAGTTCATTTAGCGAATATGATCGAATTAAGCAGAGAATATATAAAACAAACTCAATATGAAATACCAAACAAAAGTTAAAGGTCGATACCAAAAATAGGAACGGTCGGGTTAGTTAAAACAAAAAGCTTGTTTACCCCTTACTTATATTGGAATCTATATTATTCGTGCATTTAAGATTAATAGAAGATATATATTGAAAACAATAATGATATATGATCCTCTTATTCCAAGGCACACTTTATATATCGAAACATAAACATTATATTTATTTCCACTTTTAATTGATAAAAAAATAATTATTTAGTTATTGATCAAAACTTATACGGCACTGTAATGTTCGATATTGTACAACATAGGATACTGCTCACTATTCAAACTGTAATGTTTAAAGAAACGCAAGATTTAATTAAAAATGACACATACGCAAAGATTTCAGTTCCTGTGTCTAAAAACGTATATTTTGTTCACTGGTGAAAAGTATATCTCCCGAGGGATATCTAGAACGATATATTTGAAATACCCATTGAATAATGACCCTGTATGATGACCTGTTTTCTGCCATTTGTCTTTAGTGTTCGTCTTAGGGCCTCGTCTTTGCGTTTTTGTAGCGTCATTTCATTCAACTGAATTAACATTGATGGTGAATTTACATTAAGTGCGTTATTGGTATGTCAGACAAATGGAGCCTATATGTAATGAACGCTGGTACTATATGTTTTTGTTTCCAGAATGTGCTGGGATCCTCAACTGTTCCACATGTTTTGTCCAATCTGGAGTGAACAGATGTGTTACGTGTCAGGATGGCTTCGCAATTAATGTCAATCAGACAGCGTGTTGTAGTGCCGGTACGTATAGACATTTGCTTAATCTTAAATTCTTTCTTTTTGCACGGGAATAATTACAACTTATTTGTATCTGTTTTTAATAAAATGTTTGTTTGGTTCATGCAGATGATTTAGTTTCGGAAGCAAAACCATAAAACATTTTGCAAGAATAAGAAACTTGATGACTCATCGTTTTCAAGAGATGTACAATACGTATTGAAAAAAAAATGTTATCAATGGCTTAAATATAGAAACGTTTATCTTCTGTTTCTGCATCATACAAAACGATCGAGTCTTTTTTTTTAATTTCTTGAGCATTTCGTTTATCACAACATACAAGATAATAGTCAATTTCAATATTCTGTCAATAGCATTTATATTTCTTAAAGTTATTTGGACACACCGTCGATACGCCACGTTCGTATTTTATACACAAAACAATATTTGCTATATAGTTTACATTTAATGTAAACAGAAACGAAAGTAATAACATTTCAATAATAACAATCATACCGTTTTACAATTTAATACTTGTAGCCTGAATATCTATTTAATTAAAAACACTTACATTGAATATAAATGAATTACTGTATATTATCAGGTTGCTATCCGGACGCTGCAGGATTTGCTGCCTGCTATGCTAACCAAACCTGTGTATACTCAGGATGTCAAATCGGTTTCCTTGTTCCAAAATGCACTCCATGTCAATCATCAATTCAGGTACGTTTTCCTTTTAACATAATTCATAGCTATGTTTATACAGGTGTGTTTTGTAACAGTATTGTCCTCACGCACTTTCAAACGATGTGTTAATATATTTAAAGTCGTGCTTCTCAGAGATTTATATTTTTTCTTTTCATTGGTTCAGATTTCATATAATTGTAACCATTTCACTTTAGTTTTGTGACAACTGTCATCAAGTGGCAGGATCTTCCAAGATAGAATGTTTAACGTGTGCTAGGGGATATTATCGTACAAATGACGCGACTCAGTGCTGTAGCAACGAAGGATGCAATTTATGCACTGGGACAAATAGTGAGTATGGCGTGGAAACATTAACTTGATCCTAACCTTAATGCAAGAATATTCATGTGGTTAGTATGTAAGTAAAATATAATCTTAGAAGTCGGCAGAACTTATGTCAAACTAAATGGGCGCACATCATTTTAAACGAAATAAAATGGTAAATAATATGTTCAATGAATGAAATTGGCAATTATATTACGTGTCTGTGTTGTATGGAAGATTGATACATTATATAGAGGAAAATCAGATATTATGTGTTGTGGACATTTAATTTTATAATATGGTATTAATGTGAAACATTTTATATTTTGGCAATAAACAAGCTTAAAAATGAAGCGGCAACCCTATGTACATAATTATTTTTCGTTTATATTCAATGAATTATCATTTTGCAGGCACTGTTTAAAAGTTATCGTGCTAAAAAACAACACAAAAGGACTTCATAACCATCAAATGCCAGTTTACATAAAGCTGTGGATATTGATATCTTTTTTAAATTTGTATTGAGAATTCATAAATCTGTATATTTAGCTACTGTGTATTATATTTCAGATGCCGTTTGCTCTGGCTGTAAGTCAGGATGGTTTCTCTACCAGAATTCATGTGACCAGTGTGGCACCAATTGTGTATCACCACTCAATGGAACGGCAAGGTACGGTTAACATTCAAATATGACTTATTTTTTTATCGCATATAAACATTAAACCGCTTGTAATTTGTGTTTACAATAGTTATTTATCTTAAAATGTTTACAATTTAACTAGCTTATCAATCGGGGCGGTTTTATTTTATAACATGTTTGTATATTTACAGATGCGACCCGGTTACAGGTAGTTGTTACTATGGATGTCAACCAAACTACCACGGTAGCAAGTGTCAACGACTGTGCAACCTTGCCAAGTATGTATTTCAACACACAGTCACACAGAAATCAAATGGACAGTTGAAACTAAATTAAGGGTTTATTTCAGCAATCATACCTTTTTCAAATTTTGCCCCAAACTCACATTTTAAATCCGCCGTAAACCAAATAAAGACGTATAAAAAAAGGAAAAACACTTTCAAAATACGAGACAGAAATGCGATTTTTTTAAAGTCATATTGATTAATTAAATATCCCTGAACCACTATATAACTTGCAAAATGATGACGTGTTTTAATTACAAGAAGTTCGATATTGTCCATTAACAAAATAAACTGGTTTATATCAGGTCTGCCAAGTAGCGTGTATTCATTTAATATCATCGCCATCACGTGACGGTATACGATCTAAACATATTAACAAAAATACTTGCACCCTAATCACAGCCGTTAGTATTCATTTGAGGCAAAATAATACTACTGTATCTTGAGTCTATGTAAAAAAGTAATTAAATAGTTAAATATATAGATATTTTGCAATTGCCGCAGAACAACAAAGCAACGGGTAAACAACCTGTGCGGGGATGACAATTTACACACGTGAATTATGTCCAGTTTTCACGGAACGCGGCTCACACGCCCTTGATTCCCTTACAGCTGCAACACCTGTACCTACAACGAGCTCTCTGACAACCTGACCTGCGATGTCTGTGTTGCTGGTAGATACGGTCCATACTGCACGTCATGCAACAGTAACTGTATGAGAGACACCGGAGAAATATGTTTACACAACGGTGAGTAAATATAACAGGAAGAAAAGTCCAGAGACGTCACGAGAACGAAAAGCGGTCATAATTACTCGATAGGTCGTTGTCGGCTCAGGTACTACTTTAAAGTATCACGGGTAATCTTAACTTTATTGTAAAGTACCCGGGCTATGAAAAATATACACACCCGAAGTAGAACCGGGTGCCTTTAAGCGTATTTTCCGTACCAGGGGTATATTGTATTATACTTAAGAGTACTTTTAAGTAGTACCTGAGCCGAAAACGACCAATTAAGAGTCATATGCCTTCGTTTATACTACAAAACGTCTCTTGCATGACTAAAACGTATTCATCCACCGACCGCTGCTATATAATATGTAGGAACTAATTCTTCAATGCTACAGAGCTGGTTAGAAAGGACTTTAATGTTGAAACATAGTTCTTGTATTTAGCGTTAAAATAATGATTATACTTACAAACTGACATGTCGAAGCAAGTGGAGAAACACCCTCTAGACAAGTTTGATATATATGATGTTGTTTTATGTCTAGGTACGTGTTTGGACGGATGCAGACCAGGTTACCGGGGTGACAAGTGTGACGTTGCATGTGACAAACCAATCGGAATGGCGAACTGTGACCAGTGCGACAGATACCATTTTGCGTAAGTGGTTGTGAAGCTTTTTTTTATAAACTGGTTAATTGCTGCTAACCTAAGCAGTGATCTTTTCAAATATAGTTTAATGGTTTACTCTGTGTTTTAACTGTAGCATAATGCGATGGAATAATTACGCACTCTGTTATTTGAAATTTATTATGTTACTTACACGACGCTTTCCAAGTCCACAACATTTTCTAATAAACAATATGTTTTAGACTATAGAATATATACAGAACTCCCATACGGGAGTCCCGCAATCTCAGACTTTAGTACGATCCCGCTTGCTGTATTGCGTGTATTGCAACCTGTTAATACAGGATGTTACAATCTATAGACATTGAAACGCCAGGCGAAAGAAGGTCATATACATTGTGAACACGCAATTTGAACAGGGAGTGTTCAGCAAATTAAATATGAGGTGTTATTACCAAAGGACATTTAAGACATGTATTGACAGTTTAGCGGGAAATCGTCTGGATAAATGCATTTGTAAACTGACCACAGGCTTCACCATGAAACTGTTTTTTTTTTGTTTTATAAATATAAGATTTTCTCAAATGTTAAGTAGATCTAGAATAGGTTATAAAGTCACGAAAACCTCATTTCCTACAGATAAGATTTATATATGTTATGATTTTTTTTTTAAATAACAACAACTGAACTAACAAAGTACATCGTTGATAGAACAATAACGTGATGGCTATATGTGCTAAAATATAACAATACACGTGTCGATATTGTTATACAATTAAATGTCAATTGAAATGAGCGTGAATGACATCGCATGTCCAATGACGTTGATCAAATGTCCGGTTGTTAAGTCAGGCGTTGTCCGATTAACATCGAATGTGTTGTTAGGCTGTGATTGCAGGTTTTTCCCATTTAACATCGAAGTTTTTGGTCACGTCGAATTCGCTGAATCTACCACTTCCACCGTCATGAAAGCCGACCCGTCGCCCCCTTCCTGGCCGATTCTCACACGGTCGGCGTTTCTGATCCGCATGCTGAGGCTTACACTGCTTCGCTGATCCAATGTTGTTTTCGTTAAAACCATCGTTGTCGAATTCATTGTTATATCAATTAATCCATTGCTATACCCCAAGTAATTTCCATTGTGTTTTCCATTTGGATCCACCGTTATCATTTCTTACGGGATGAAAGATCTTCAATTGGTCTAAATGCGTACAATGTGTTAACTGAGGCAGCTTGCATGATTGCTTAGGTGCTGGAGTATATAGTTGACCTTCACATGCGCTATCTACGCAAATCAAATAGTTGAACCACTGTATTAAAATCCATAGTGTTTAACATTGTAGTGTCCATTGTTGTGTCACTGTCCTTCTGAAGATTTCTGGCGTTGGCTTTTTCTTCTTTGAATAAGAACCACGCGTTCAACTTTTAGAATTTTATATTGGACAAAAAAATAGTTTAAACAAAATTTAACAAAGAGAATAATACATAACATGTTTTATAAGGTTAAAAGAGCACGAAACGATAAATTATGGCAAGGAAACACTCTTGAAAACGTGCATAGGGTTTCTAAAGTTTTTTTAAATTTCAAATTCAAACCGACAGAGGAACAGAATGAAAAGCATATCTGTGTGCTTGTCCCAACCAAATAAGTTTACCACAAACGCTCCTATGACAACTCTTATCCAAATGCATAAGGCCGGAAAAAAAGAAGAAAAGGATTCTTACATATTTTACAGCTGCACTGTTTGCAAGCGCGGGTTTTGGGGTCCCCAGTGTCAATTCACGTGCGGCGTCAACTGTGTTGCGGTGGGTGGTGTCGGTGGTCCCAGATACTGCGATATAACGGTATGGCTTCCTGAATATAATACGCATAATTCAAACCAAATTCTAAAAGATATAATAAGAAATTTAACGCAATGTATTCATCATGCGTTAGTATCGCCGAGTAATCTTTAAACGCCACTATGGTTATCACAAACATTATAAAAATGATAAGACATATCTTAATCATGTTTTTTTCTGCATTTTTTTTAAATTATTTTCAAGACTGCACGAAAAGAAGTGAATATAACTTTTGCGACTAAACATGTATAAACCTGAAATAGTACAGCGTATTTAACATGATATATTAAGCCAATTGGTCCACTCACATTTATAAAACGTCCGTTTGACTTAGATAAGACTGATATCATACAAGCAGTTGTATGTGATCTTCTTCTGTACAAAAAATCACACAAGGCATGTGGTGTCCGTCTATTGGAACTCAAATATACATACATCTAAATATTTCAAACATGAAACTAAATACATATATGTACATAAACTCGAAAATAAAACCAACCTAGATACATAGAGCAGTGTAGTTATAAATAAATTAACACGATTTTAACAGTTATATAATACATGTTATGTATATTAACAGGACGGCACATGCAGGGACGGCGGTTGTATGCCAACCTACTACAAGTCTGACTGCAGTGGGTCTTGTCCGAACTGTGCAAACAACGTTTGTCATAGAACCGCCGGTAGGTGTGCATTTTTTGCACAGTATTCTGTTAGGACATTGTTTGTTTCGTATTGTCGACCTCTGATTCAAGAGAGCGAGTACTCGAGAACACGACACGACGGGGAAAATGCTGGATACGAGAACACGAAAGCACGATGCGAGACACAATACACGCTATGACAATCGTGATCTGACGCTCACGATGAGGTTGACAATGTGAAACAAGAAGTGGTCCTAACAGAACTAAATAACACAGAATTTTATTCAAACATCGCCGATTGAGACGAAATAGTGCAATTCTATTAAAATGTATAATATGATTACATATAGATCATACCTGTGATGTTGGATAATAGATTTGGTAAAAAATATCACTTTTATACGTGAAAAAGCAATCTACATGTAGCTCGAATTTGTTATCTATATAATTTTCTATATTATAATGCAATATTATGCATGTGTGAATTAGAACACAACACTAGCAATAGAACATGACAACAATTGAGTACAACACAGAAAAATAACGTGTTTTCCCAATGTATTTCCTCTACAGGTACCTGTTTGGACCCCATCTGTAAAAATGGCTTCTACGGTCTGACCTGTAACCAGACCTGCCCAGCTAACTGCGGTTTGGATCCGAATGGTTTCGCGAACTGTAACTTCACTTCCGGTGATTGCACGTACGGCTGCCGGGACGGAAACTATGGAGAGAAATGTACGCTCGGATGTTCCCGATTCTGTGCAAGAAGCCCCGCAAATACAGAGCTGGGTAGGTTTTTTCAAGAGAAAATGTTAAGNGTTTTTAAGGAACTTTACTCAGTCGTTGTTTGTTGTCGTCGATTTCCACCCTTTAATTAGCCTGCACACATGTTAAGACTTCATAGGACATAGTTGTAGGTTGCTTGTTATACAGCAAATCAATCGGTTTAATATCTATACTTATTTTTAAATATTCTGAACGTTTGTGTTTTATTCTTTTATGAAATTTACTATGCTTTTGCATTGATTGAATATATAACAGACCGAATACTATTATATAATGTTTGTGATTGGTTCCTAATAGCATCATATGCTATGTTGGATGTTGGATACATTATATATGTGTATACAATTATATTAAGTAATATAATTCTTCATACTGCATGCGTTTTGGATTTTGCTTGTACCATTGTGTATGAAATTGATGACTTAAAATACTTAAAAGGTAAGTGACTTTATGGCTGTATGTATACATAATATCACTCGTATACTATGATCAAAACTGTATGAGAATATCTTTGAAAGTATTTCCACCACCGGCCATTATTCATTGTTTGAAACAGTAACACATGTTGCTGTAATGCTATCCCTTCCGTTCCTTCGACGGTTTTTCCCAAAAATATTAACACATTTACACATTGTTTACTCACAATAGCACGAGTTATTGTCTAGAAAAAAATAATCCTTTGATAGAAACAATAATACAAATATATAAAAGCCACATTTTTTTCATATTGGGTCCCGACATTATTTTAGTGTTCATAATCAAAATCACTCACGTTAGTGAAAACGATATATTACGTTCTACCTAGTGCGCATGCGTGTAAATGGAACTTAAGTGCAACATTTAGTTTGCACATGCACATCTAAATCACTTATGTATAAAACAACTTCTCATTCTTCATTAAGAAGACTTTGATGAATGTGAATATATGTTTACAACTTAATTTTACCAAAAGATGACAATTCAATTAATATGTTAGAAAATATGATAATTCAATAAATATGTTAGCTAGCATACAAAAGTGAAATAAATATGGACTTATATAATATATAATCACGTATACTGACTGCATGAGGATGGGGTGTAATGATGTGTAATTAGTATCATATGTTTCGACTATAAAACAAAATATATACATAATATACCTGTACTCATAGATGCATTTCTTAAACCATTTAGCGCTTTTAACATCACTAACTTATTCTTATATCACGACCACATTAACTTACTTGGATAATCATTTAAATTTAAACAACTGCCTTATTGTTATTTTTGCCATCTGACCATGTGCATTTCATATTTAATAGATCTTGAATTTGGCTATCTGTCAACAACAACAATAATACAATATACAATCAAATTCTACCATGTTGTTTTAATAATAGTTTCTCATCTAGAAGTATGTATGACATATTTTCCCGAATAGCGCAAAGTTGCTAACATATTTGAATCGACCGAATTGCCAGCACAAGATAACTCTTACTCACTGGTTATGTATATTCAACCAGAGTACTTTCCCTTTCCAATTTATGAACTAATGAAACTAAACATTATCATGTATTCATATATTCATAACATTCATATTTCATATTTAACGAATTAACTTATTTGTGCAGCAAAATAACAAAACACGCGATGTAAGCGTAATTTTCTTTATAATATCGAAAACGGCAACAGTTCGAATATAATCATATTGACCTAATTAACTCATATGGCCCACACAGTAATTAACAGTGTCAGTTGCATCACTGATAGATTAACCGGAAAATGCTCCTTTTTTAACACATTTTAATCACGACTTTGACCGTGTTTGCTTTTCAGCGTGCACTGTTGGTAAATTTGGGACATTCTGTAACGAAGATTGTTCTGGTGGCGCTCAATGCTGGAATCGAACCTGCAACAATATTTTCTAACAAAACGGGAAACATGAATTTTAAAATGTTGTAAACAGGTCTGAAGCATTGATAATGCTGCAGTATAACACATCAATTAATAATTAACAGTCACATTAAGATGACGAGTTTATAAAATTCAAAATAAATTCACTTGCTATAACTACATGCGTTATTTTCAGAAACTGAAATTATGTTGAATACTGGTTATTTCTTGGTTTCAGCATGTGATGTCGGTTTCTATGGTAACTTCTGTGCCACGCCCTGCCCNAGGTACCTATTTATACACCTGGGTGGAGAGGAGCAGATGTGGGACAAATTTCTTGCTCAAGGAAATTACAGGGCGGGATTCGAACCCGGAACCTCTCGATCCCTAAGCCAGCGCCCTACCATTAGACCACTGCTCCCCATCATGTATTCATATATTCATAATATTCATATTTCATATTTAACGAATTAACTTATTTGTGCAGCAAAATAACAAAACACGCGATGTATGCGTAATTTCTTTATAACATCGAAACGGCAACAGTTCTAATATAATCATATTGACCTTATTAACTCATATGGCTCACGCAGTAATTAACAGTTTCTTTTGCATCACTGATAAATTAACCGGAAAATGCTCCTATTTTAACACATTTTAATCACGACTTTGACCGTGTTTGCTTTTAAGCGTGCACTGTTGGTAAATTTGGGACATTCTGTAACGAAGATTGTCCTGGTGGCGCTCAATGTTGGAATCGAACCTGCAACCGTTACACTAGCAACTGTATCGGGTGCGTTGTGGGCCGATGGGGTAATATTTGTAACCGCACGTGCCCCAACTGCGTTAACGGACTGTGTGAGCAAAGCACTGGCTTCTGTCAGCTGGGATGCGTCAGTGGTTTCTATGGCGACAATTGTAACTACAGATGTCTCGACGACCGGTGCACCGTGTGTAACCGAGTCAGTGGAACGTGAGAGGTGTGCAACGTTGGTACATTCGGTGACACGTGTCAGCGTAACTGCAGCGTGAACTGTGTTTCTGACCCTGGACAGACTTTCACCACGTGCGCGAAAGAGAACGGTGACTGCACGAGCGGTGTGTGCAAGTCCGGGTTCTTTGCCCCTGACTGCACCCTTGTATGCAATCCAACATGCGCAGAGAGAAGTCCCAACGTGCGAGTGTGCGCAATAGCCACCGGGGACTGTCTGTACGGATGTGACGATGGATTCTATAACCCCACTTGCGCGCATCCGTGCAGTATCGCGTGCAGGAATAAACGATGCGTGAACGCCGGAAACAACTGCGTGGACGGGTGTGTGGATAAATACTACAACTTCCCGACCTGTGACACTCAATGCAATTCCAACTGTGTCAACTCCACGTGCGATGGCATAGGTGGCGCCTGTAGCTACGGCTGTCGCGTCGGTTACTTTGGAAACCAATGCCATTTGACTTGTCTCTCAAACAACACGTGCGTGAACAACAAGTGCGACAGAACGCTTGGGTATTGCAGAGAGTGCGACCTTCCTAAAGCCGGATTCCAGTGCAGAGAGGCTGGTAGGTGTTGGGACGGGAATCAGGAAACCGCGTTTTTATTAGTGCTTGCATGTCCCTAACCTGCTTATCGGCAACCTCGCTTTGTGTAACCCTTTAGATAGCTTAGTGTGACATGTGTTTCATTTTACTAGTATCTCTTTCTTTAACCCATAAACCCAGAAAATTGATTAGCGTTCCATTTTTTATTTTTTGTCTGATTTTGCTTTTTCATTATAAATTTGGTTTTTTACCCGATTCCGTATACTTCCAATTTTAGGGGAATTAAATTACTAACTACTATTTCATTAATCTTCCTTCATCTCATTTCATTCCATTAAATATATTGACTCTATTGCGAAACATATAAATCACTATGTCAATAGATAAGCTTTACTACGTAGCAAATAACAAATTTTATGAAATTTGTAAACGATAACACGCAAACACACTCGGGTTTAAAAACTTCAAACATTGAGTGGCATACATGATGATATAGATTGACGTCTTAATTTAGTTGAGATCGGCACATGACGAAACGCGTTTCAAAATGATACGTATAACTCGCCTAATGTGAATTTACTGACCCAGTATCACACCGTTCGGGGTCAGAAAGAAACTATGTAACAAATAAAACATTCTATGAAAAATCTAGTCTCGGTCGTTACGGGATCGATGTACAGATAACTGCTTTAGGCACTTGTTTCTGTTTCAAAACTGTAAAGAATATAGTTTAAAACAAATTCATTAAATACATCATAGCCATAATCATAACCATGAATTAAATCAATTTTACACAACCTCACTTTATTTTTACGACAAAAAACTATCTTGGCACATTGAGTTGCCCATTATGTATGTGAGTTCAAAATACCATAAACATAGATTCACAGTTTGCATCAAATCTTTTATTGAAGAAATATTCACTTTCAAGCAAAACTTAATGGGGGGGGGGTCATTTTAGGAAACAAAACATCTCAAATAACCACATTACAAACCTTCAAGAAGTAAGAACTATGAAAGCAGGAACTGTCTAGGTGTGTTTTTTTTCTAAAAGTGAATGGATACATTGCCAACCGCGTTTGTTTTTCGTCGTGTAAACGTGAAATTTGTCTGTCCGTCGAATGCACGTCTCAACAAGTTGTCCACACAAATGTGACGTCATCAATGTGATATCATCAATGTGTTGTCATCGTAACCAGATGTTTGATGGTGCGCGCTAACACTTACAACACAGCATCCGCAATGCAAGGTAATTAACACACATTTAACATGCATTACCGACATTGCAGTGCCGGTTATGAGACAATACATAGGTATATAGGTACTGTTTACATGCCATAACGTCATAGTTATAGTAAAGAAAGTACCGTACATTCTAATGAATATATTCTAAGATTTTGCTAATTAACTTGATGTATATTATTATATCCGGCACTGCCATGCTTTGAGTATTTCGATTCGATTTTTAATAATCTTTAATAATCTATTATTGTCTTATAAACCATATTAAAATTACAATACAACTTTACAGTGGATAGAAGAAAAAAAACACGCAGGGAATGTTTAAACAAGTACTACATGTCATGTCAAGTTTCTACACCATGTATGAATGTCGAGTAACTTAATCAACTGTCAGTCTGTAATTACAACTAAAAGCGTAAAACCGCATCGAATTTGCGCAATGTGGCTATGACACGCGTCATACACAAATGGGTCTTATTCCATATGAGGTAAGCGTAGCTCAAGATCAGCCTGCGTGTTCACACAGTCTGGTCTGAAATTACTCTTTCCGCTCCAGTTGTACAAGGTCTCGTGATTAATTAGTGGACAGGGCAGCATATGATCAGACTGCACGAATGTCGCATATTGCAAAGGAAACAATTTTTGCACGACGCGGCTCAATTGTTGTTTTATTTTTCATTTCATGTGTCTCAACAAAATGTTGTTGTTTTTCGCAAAAACATCTGCGCCTTGTCGTCTGTTCATGTGTCTTAAATATAATACATATTGATAAGTCAGCTCTCTGTTAATTTGACTAACCGTTTAATCAAAATTTGGCATTAATATATATTTTTTTATAATTGTTTGAAGCCGAAAAACCTGTTAATGAAATGAACATTGTTAACCAGTCACACTAACTGCGTGTGGAGTATCCAGTCTAACAATATTTTCTAACAAAACGGGAAACATCATGAATTTTGAAATGTTGTTAACAGGTCTGAAGCATTGATAATGCTGCAGTATAACACATCAATTAATAATTAACGGTCACATTAAGATGACGAGTTTATCAAATACAAAATAAATTCACTTGCTATAACTACATGCGTTATTTGCAGAAACTGAAATTATGTTGAATACTGTTTTTTTCTTGGTTTCAGCATGTGATGTCGGTTTCTATGGTAACTTCTGTGCCACGCCCTGCCCAGGGGGTAACAACTGCTCAGGGAGGGCATGTGAGCGATACACGGCGAGATGCAAAGGTTGTATTAGCGGCCATTATGGCGACCACTGTGAGAGAACATGTCCAAGCTGTGCCAGTGGCGTCTGTAATCAGACTTCCGGTGTGTGCCAAGGCGCATGCGCGGATGGCTACTACGGTGAAAAGTGTGACATCCGTTGTGGAAGTCGGTGCACGCGCTGTGCGCAGTTTACTGGAGCGTGTCTGGTTTGCAATGTCGGAGNTTCCGGTGTGTGCCAAGGCGCATGCGCGGATGGCTACTACGGTGAAAAGTGTGACACCCGTTGTGGAAGTCGGTGCACGCGCTGTGCGCAGTTCACTGGAGCGTGTCTGGTTTGCAATGTCGGAGCTCACGGAATGTCGTGTGAATTCGACTGCAGTGCGCAGTGCCTCCCGTTGTCGTCTGGTATCATTTCCTGCAATAAGGTGAACGGGAACTGTGACAGCGGCGCATGCGTGGCGGGCTTCTATCGACCCACATGTACCTCGTCTTGCAGTTTGAATTGTAAGAATGTCGTCTGCGAACTTCAGAGCGGAAACTGCACACACGGCTGCAACATCGGCTGGTTCGGAAGATTCTGTGACGGCACGTGTAGCACCAACTGCGTAAACCGGAACTGCCTGGGCGCGGCCGACAGCTGCGTTGAGGACTGTGTGCCCCAAATGTACGGTCCGCAGTGCAACATTCCGTGCAACTCTAACTGTTTGACAGGCGTCTGCAATGTCACCGGATACTGCACCCGCGGATGCCTTCCCGGGTGGTACGGCGCCATGTGCGACCTGATGTGCAACGCCACGTGCACGGATGGGCGGTGTAGCAGGACGCTCGGGGTTTGTGAAGAGTGCAGCAAGAACAATCCGTCAACGCTCTGTAGAACTTCCGGTTAGTATCATTAGATGTGATTTGCGACTTAAAATGCATATTTGCTTTGTCATTGTAAACGAAATATTTGTTACCACTATACAAGAATGTCTAATAACAATTATGTTGTGTACATATTTAAAATACGGCAAACGGGTCCACATGGGCTAGATATTTGTTATTATAGAGGAACGAACGTCTAGCTTAACCTATTTCGCGTACGCTTGACTTGCGTCATCTAAAAATATTACCTTTAAAATCTAAACAATAACGAAAACTTGACCAGAACACAATTGTAGTAATACCAAGTATGCATATGTTTAAGTTAATTACGAGAAACAAATCTTTTGCATACAATTTACGAAGAATGGTCACAAAACAACTCATTGATCTTTTCAGTCACTCTGCATAACACTTGCATTACAAATACTAATAATAACGTCTTCAAATACTACTCACATAATAATGCCATTTGATTATGATTGATCTGTGTGTGTGATCGCAATACAGTACTCAATTAACCTGGGATAATCAAGTTTTCTAACATAATATTAAGTTTTTTTTCCTGTTCGTATTCCTTCTTAATATTGTAGAAAATAGTCTTGTAGTGGGTTTTTGTTGTGGTACTTAGCGTATGTTTGAAATCTGCAAGTAAAGCATGTTATTAAAAGGTTTACAACACTTGTTATTTGCTTTGATTTAGTTAGCCATGTGTACGTATCTAAAAACAAATCTATAAGCTCATGAAACAAAAATGTGATGATAAGATTTTGTTTGTTAACAAGCACGTTCTGCTAATTAAATACTGACTTAAAATATGTCGCAGTGTTGACTTATGCGTCTCTTTCCTGTGTTTTTACAGCTTGCCCTGCTGGACTGACCGGAACGTTCTGTAACCTAACATGCAGCAGTAGTTTCTGTGCCGGAAATACATGTGGCCGCTACACCGGAACCTGCATTGGTTGCCTCGTCGGTCGCTATGGAGACCAGTGTGAAAGGCAGTGTGACACGTGTCTGGCGGGGACCACGTGTCAACAGGTTGACGGGCGATGTGACGGTGAATGCACGCCGGGATATTACGGATCCTTTTGCCGACAGAGCTGTGCCACGTGTATCACGTGCACAAAATCGACCGGCCTATGTACATATTGCGCCCGCGGAAAATACGGAGATTTGTGCCAGTACAACTGCAGTCGGGAATGTGTGCCGATAGCGGGAATCATTTCATGCGACATCGTAACGGCCGACTGCGCTTCCGGTCTGTGCACGGCCGGTTACTGGGATACGGACTGTTTTTCGTTATGTAACCCGAATTGCGGCAGAAGTAGCGCGACCGGTCTGGTTTCGTGCGACTTCCTTACTGGTCGGTGCAGCTCGGACTGCGCGGCCGGTTGGTACGGTAGCCACTGCGACCGGAAGTGTGAGTCTCTTTGCTATGACGGCAGGTGTGACCGAAATCAGGGCGTCTGTGTGGAATGTCTGAAGCCAAACCCTGACTTCAACTGCCCTTCCGGCCGTGAGTATAACATACGGTTGTAGGCTTCAGGTCGTAAAATATATTTTTGAAAACACACATACACGCGCCCGCGCGCGCGGACGCACGCAAGCACGCATTCACAAAACAAAATCTATACATGATTTGTTAATGATATTTTGTTATTCGGTTTTCAATTGTTCTCAGCATTATATCCTATTACAGCGCATTATACCATACGTACATATAACAAACGCAACATTAGCGGTATATAACTATTTTGAATGAACGAATTGTGGAACAAAATATAATATCTGTATCGATTCGTGATAATAAGTCATTCACGTTGAGAGTAATACTATGTGACACCATTAGGTGTCTTATTGGTGTAGCCGATACAATATATGTGTGAGCATGCAATACGGTGTGTGGGCATATTGCAGACTGGTTTTTAGTCCCTATCTAATTCAATAAGTTGCATTGCAAGGTGCATACTAATATAATTGCACTCATTATATATGTTACCTTATTGTTAAGAATCATTAATAATTATCATACACTGCCGGGCATTTTACTTTCCAGTTTTGCCATTGCCATGTTCTCACGTGTGATACGCTTTAATACAATAATGTCACTGCTCGTTGTGATTTCTTTACACGCAGGGTTACATGTTGCTAAATAGGTGCAGGATGGAATGCCGGAACCTCTCTTATGTAATGTAATTGGTCCTCAGTTATATAAATGAGTCTTGCTCTTTGAAAACGGGACTAATGCCATTGCATGTGCGTAAAGTGTCATGACAGATTAGACTGTGCAGTCTCTTCTTAGCGAAAATCCAGTTGAGGCGGAAAGTGTCTTCCCTGATAAGGCTATGCGGGCTGCACAGGCTAATCTTGGACAACACTTGACGCACATGCATTAAGACACGTTTGCTTAGAGGGCGGTTCAATTATTTTGCCTGGTTCCAGTTTGCACAGACGGCTACTATGGCCAGAGCTGTCAGTCGATCTGCTCCTCTGGTTGTGTACGCACGTGCGACAGATACACCGCCAAGTGTGCCNTGTCACATTGGTTTCGCCGAAGCAATGTTTGTATGAGCATGCAAGACGGCGCGGGGCATAATAAAGATATATTTTCCAGACTGGTTTTGGGCACTGTATACACGAAAAATTGGTGCCATTGCACAATGCATACTTATATTATTGCACTTATGCAAACACTCATAATATATGTAACCGTAATGTTCAACCTCATCAATGATTATAATACATTATATGGCATATTACTATCCAGTTTTGCAATTTACATGTTCTCACGTGTGTCCTTTTTGAAAAGCTATAATATCATGTTTCATTGTGTGTAACAATTTCTTCGCCGTTTGCTTAAAAGGTGCAAGTTGGGGGGGATGCTGGAACAGCTTTTTGGGGGTAATTGTAATATAACGGGTCCTCAGGTTGATAGTTGAGTCGCGCTCTGGGATAACGGTACGTGTGCATGAAGTGTCGTCCCAGATAAGCCTGTGCAGTCCACAGGGACGTCACTTTTCGATTGTATGGTAATGTTCGCTAAAAGGATGTATCGTATTAGCGAGAATCCAGTTAAGGCGGTTAGTGTCGTCTCTGATTAGCCTATGCGGACAGCACAGGCAAATCTTGGACGCCTTTGCGCACATGCACTAAGCCCCGTTTTCTCAGAGAGCGTCTCAAATCTAATAATTGTTACTTGTTGTCAGTATGCACAGAGGGATATTACGGCCAGAGCTGTCAGTCTTTCTGTTCCTCGGGCTGTGTACGCACGTGTGATCGCCACACCGCCAAGTGTGCCAACTGCAGGGAGGGGCTGTGGGGAGACACGTGCGACAAGAACTGTACCGCCACAAACTGCAAGGTAAACTGGTATTCAAAATCTTAATGATCACAAATCAACGTCATCGTCCCCTAATATAACTTATCTCAATCAATATTAACGTCTCCCCATCTAAATGATCACAAATCTAAGTCGTTTTCCCCTAATCTTAATGATCACATATCTAAGTCGCTTCCCCCTAATCTTAATGATCATAAATTTAAGTTGTTTTCTCCTTATCTTAATGATCACAAATCTAAGTCGTTTTCTCCTAATCTTAATGATCACAAATCTAAGTCGTTTTCTTCTAATCTTAATGATCACAAATCTAAGTCGTTTCCCCCTAATGTTTATGATAATATCTAAGTCGTTTTCCCCTAATCTTAATGATCACAAATCTAAGTCGTTTTCCCCTAATATTAATGATCACACATCTAAGTCGTTTTCCCCTGATCTTAATGATCACACATCTAAGTCGTTTTCCTCTAATCTTAATGATCACACACCAATGTCATCCTATCCTAATCTTTTTGATCACACATCAATATTACCCTCTCCGAATCAATTTAACTTTCTCCTAACCGGAATGATCAATAATTTATGCCATCGTCCCCTAATCTTGATGAATACAAATCAATATTACCCTCCCCGAATCTTAAAGATCGCAAATCAATATAGCCATCCGCTAATCTTAATGGTATCAAATGAAAATTGCGTCCCATAATCTTTATGATAACAAATAAATAATAGCGTCCCCTAATCTTAATGGTACATATCAATATATGCGTCCCCTTACCTTAGACGCTTTGCTAATGAAGAATATTCAAATCGAGCATGATGATTCATCGATGAAACTGTTACGACATTTTCATTTCATATGTTTATATGTGGTTTGCAGGTATGTAGTCAGTCTACCGGTCAGTGTACCGAGTGTGCTGCGGGCAGATGGGGGCTCAGCTGTTCCACGGATTGTGGACGCTGCACGCCGGAAGCTGTCGGTATCGTCCGATGTGACATCAACACCGGCATCTGCAGCACGGACACCTGCGTAACGGGTTTCCATGGCAACAGGTGTCAGAACACGTGCGGCTTTACCTGCAAGGATTCCTTTTCCGGTGTGAACGAATGCAATCGGAACACGGGGATTTGCACAAACGGTTGCGATATCGGGTACTACGACGTCTACTGTGACAAGAATTGTAGCGACCGATGTAGAAACAGAGACTGCGCGACGAGCTCAAACGACTGTCGCCAGGGATGCGCGTTCGGTTACTATGGCGTCGGCTGCCAGACTCCCTGTCCGTCAAACTGTGTGGGTGGGAATTGTGACGGGGCGACGGGCGCTTGTATTAACGTATGCGCGGACGGTTTTTATGGCGCGCAATGCACGAATCCGTGTTTCACCACGTGCATTGACGGTAAATGCGATAAAAGTACGGGCCTTTGTTTAGAGTGCTCGCAGTCAACGCTAAGGCCGTCGTGGTATTGTCGTTCCTCAGGTAAAATAATCTTGATTTATTTCACATTATATTTATTTGAGCCTCATACATGAGCATTGTTTGCCTTTATCTAATCAATCTGGACTTATTTCTGTCTCAGTTATTAATTATTAACTCTCCATTATGTTTCCTCTCTTGGTTTTCTTTATTATCCCGTCACTGCACATGTAATACGCGTGGTTAAGGATTATTTATATACACGGCTCTAACGTGCAGACTTTGGGTAACGACTTAGACCTGTTAAACTGACATGCATGTTTTTTCACGCACTTGCTTAACGTTTATTTGTATTTAATTTACAAATTGGTATAAAATTTGGCTTTGGTCTAAAAACTTTTGACTATTTTTGTGTTTCTATAATTTAAGATACAGGGGCATGTGAAACTGATTTTGCATAGTCGCAAGGTGTGAGTAGTCGCATACAAAATGCACAATGTTGGCGTAGTTGAGTGGAAATGTAGTTAAGAGGTTGTTGTATAACACATGTGAAATTGAATGAAGGCGTAGATGTATACGTAGTAGCATGTTGTTNTTGTTTAGAGTGCTCGCAGTCAACGCAAAGGCCGTCGTGGTATTGTCGTCCCTCAGGTAAACTATTCTTGATTATTTCACGTGATATTTATTTGAGCTTCATACATGAGAATTGTTTGCTTACTATCTAATCAATCTTGACTGATTTCTGTCTCAGTTATTAATTATTAGTTCTCCATTATGTTTACTCTCTTGGTTTTCTGTATTAACCCGTCACTGCACATGTAACACGCGTGGTTTAAGGATGGTTTATATATACGGCTTTAACGTACAGACTTTTGGTAACGACTTAAACCTGTTAGATTGACATGCACGTTCCCTTCACGTTTTGTTGTATCTAACGTGTATTTGCATTTAATTTACACTGGTTTTGGTCTTTTAAATGGTGGTTTGTTTTCGTTTCTATTATACATGATACAGGGACATATCAACTGATTTACCCTAATTAACTAATACAGACAAATAAATGAATTTATAAGTTGTGGATCATTAAGTATGGATGTGTTGCAGTGCGAAATAACCGTGCAATTTAAGTATTTAGTAAACACAAATAATCATTTAACCACAGTTTCATATTGATCACGATATGACAAAAATTGGCCTTTTCAAATTGACACCTTAACGTTTTTTTTTTTTTTTTTTTTTTTTTTTTTTTTTATTTTTTTTTNATAATGCACATAAGACCAATTTGTTGTAATGCGGAGTTTTGCATAGTCGCAAGGTGTGAGCAACGAGTGGTTGCATACACACATTTTGCGTAGTTGAGTGAAAATGTAGTTTAGAGCTTGTATATAACACATGTAAAATTCAATGGAGAGTAGATGCATACTCGATAGCGTGTTGTTTGATAAAGAAAGCATGCATGTAAGAAACGTTCGCGTTGCATGCACATTGAAATAGTATGATTGTAAACAATTATCTTCGTTAAATACGCATTACCGAATTGTATTAAAATTTCCAAATTAAGTAATTTACCTCGGGTGAACAGTAAACTTTTTTTTGGTATCTTAATGTTAACCACTGTCATAATGGTTTTAAATTCTTATTTGGTTATTTCCACTATTTATAATCGCCCGTACACACTACACAATAATCTTCTTATGGTAGACTAGTGGCATAATGTACAGATATTTATAAAGTTTTTACAACAGAACTCTTAACAACGACAACAAATAAAAAAAAAAAAAACAAAGAGCCATATGTTTTTTGATGAGATTACGAAAGTTCTCCTGACTGTATTTGCAGCTTGCCCAATTGGTTCCCATGGACTTTTCTGTAACCAGACGTGCGCTGCCGGATGTGCGGCCTCTTGTGACAGATACTCATCTGTGTGTACCGGTTGTGACGATGGTACGTCATAATTGACTTCATTAAGTGTTGTTTTTTTTTAGTTTATCGCGCGTTATTACTGCTATGTATTTAATTGTTATACCCATACCCCGATATAAAATAAGGTTTTATGTTTAAGCGCATTTGTTTTATTTGTTCCCACTAGCCCGACCGACCATTAACTTATGTTTTTGATCATTTTTGCTAAATTTGATCTGAATTAACTTTAAGTAAATTAATACAGATTTCGGCATGTTATTGCATATCCTTATTACATTTGGTAATCGTAAAAAAAGTTGACGGAGAAATAATAGTTAAGCCGACCTACCTTCCACATTTATTTTTGCAATGTTATAAAGAACACATTACATGTTTGGCCCCATTTACTTTCGGTATCGAAGTCTAGTATGATAATCTTCCAAATAAATTGAGCAATTTGGAGTGGGAAAACTGGCTCGTTAGTAGTAAATTAATATCAAACGTTATTCTCATGTTATCATATTTATGATACTTCAAAACTTAATATATTAAAAGTGCTAAGTGAATTACATTTCATCTTATGCATTCAGATACCATATGATTATGCAAAAACTAGTTTGTATGTATCAGAAAGTGCGATAATTAATCCACTGATTTGATTATGTTATTTCAATACATTTCCAGGATTATACGGACCACAGTGTACGCGGGTCTGTGGTGGATGTTCTCCAAGTAGGTGTGATCAGAACACCGGCACGTGCAGCGTCTGTCAGAACGCTACCTACGACAGCGGATGCAACTCCTTGTGCCTGTTTGCGAACTGTGACACGTGTAACAAAGACAGCGGCCAATGCAGCACGTGCAAAATCGGTTTCTACGGAACCCGTTGTGACCTGAATTGCAGCTCAAACTGCGCCGCGAACATCAGCGGTCTGATCTCGTGCAGCAAAGAGCTCGGGTACTGTGACGTGCAGAAATGCAAGCCGGGATACTGGGACGCAACGTGCACGATTCAGTGCAGCGGCACGTGTCTAAGGGACGCCGCCGGTAACCGGATATGCCAGTTCAATAACGGCACTTGTATCGTCGGGTGTGAGGATACATACTTTGGTACGGAGTGCGGCCAGAGCTGCAGTGAATCCTGTGTAGCGAGACAGTGCGGTCGTACCGGCGTGTGTTCCGCCCAGGGTTGTGTGTACGGTCGCTATGGTGACAGGTGCGAGTTTGCGTGTAAGGACACGTGTAACGACAATACGTGCGGCAGGACTTCCGGCGTGTGTGATGAATGTAACAAACTGCCACAACTTCAGACTGCGTTATGCAGAACGGCAGGTAAGTGTCCGTCTGTCTGTATGACCGTTTTCTTACACGTTCACGTTATTTGATGGTGTGGCGTGTTCACGTTCGGGCTGAACGACATGTTCGCGCATTCGTGTTTTCATAGCTCGAAAGCGACCTTTTCGTGTATTTTAGGCGGGCACCAGAAGTGTAATCAGCCACTGATATTTTATTATACGACAATATTTATTTGCTGTTGTTTGTGCTTTAAAAGAATATCTCGTACGTTAACGTAACTTATTACATACAATATATTTCTGATATGTAATTCAACTGCTTTGCTTTTGGTCAGGTTTTTTTAGTTTCTTGAACTAATGTTGTCAATTATTTGTAAAAAAAAAATATTTTCATTTGTTTGCTCATTATAGAAAGTAGAGCTTGATAAGGAGTCTTTCTAGCACAGTGAGTAGTGACATTGTAACATGGTTATGATTTAGCGACATTAATAAATGTCTGAATAGCATTCTGTATTGAATTCAAAGATGAAACATCGATGACAATATCATTTCCCGATAAGTGTATAAACAATATCTGGAATGTTGTCTTGTAGATATACTTACACATTTTACTATTAAGTTGTTTTAATTAAACACATATTTTGCGTTAATTGTGGCCTAAGCTTCTCTGCTTTCAGCTTACTTATATACATATCATAAAGCATATTGTACACCATTTGTGTCGCGATCTGAGAAAACTGAGCATAATGCATGTGCGTAAAGTGTCGTCCCAGATTAGCCTGTGCAGTCCGCACAGGCTAATCAGGGACGACACTTTCGACCTTAATTGGATTTTTGCTAAGAAGAGACTTCATTTAAACGAAAAATGTCATAAAGCGGAAAGTGTCGTCCCTGATTAGCCTGTGCGGACTGTACAGGCTAATCTGGGACGACACTTTACGCACAAGCATTATGCCCAATTTTCTAAGAACTGGACAAATTTGAGCGGCGTTCCTTGCTCATTTTTATATGAACCAATTTGACGTTATTAAATGCTTCATTTTAACGGCATATTTAAAATATAATTCCGAACGTATTGATGAACGAATCACAACAGTTTCATAATGTTGCTTTATTTTTTCTTTATGAAATGTGAAATTTATAGTATAACGTCTTTTTAAGTGCGAGTTTAAATGTATACCTACGGATATAAACGCTATGATCAATTATGAGTCTTTATGTATCAGCATTCGTATTATTGTATTGAATGCGGAAATACTTTATGACGATTGATTCGAAGTTAACTATATTACTGCGTGTCTAATCACCTAGTTCATTCCCCGTTCCCGGCAGCATTCGAGTTAAGTTGGTGGTCGCCATACCGGACAGGTCGGGTTTCCTCCGGAACACAACAAATGACCACGCCAACAATTAAAACATCATCATCATTATCATCAATCCCTTGACCGGTTNCGTCAACGTCAGTATGCGCTGATAATTTTGACAGATTCCACGTTGTTTTTCAGTGAGATTGTCTTTTTTTCAAGATCACAGGCTGTCCTGTGGGGCCCAGTATTGTTGCCATTGAAAAAGGCGGTTTCAACATCATATCACATGTCTTTCTTTACAAGGCTTGAAATCACTGAAAAACTGACAGCAACGTTCTAAACATTTTTTCATGTACATTGTACAGCGTATTGGACATCTTCGAATTTACCGTATGGGCCAATTTTTAAGAAACGACAGCATATTTATTTTCACTCAGTTTTAAGGCATACCTTTCCTTTAGTGATGCATATTTGACGTGAATAAGAAAGTTAAGGAAATGCTTGCCTTTGGTAACTTCATATATAAAGTAAGGACATGTTGTTCCAATATTCAGGAAGTTCGTGAATACGGACCAAGGTCCCTTAAAGTCAATTGTTTTGTTTGATTTTTGTGGAAGACTGTTCGCAAAGATTGGCGTCAATGCACTTAAAACAATGCTCCATTTTAAATGTCAGCGGTAAAATTAAACCCGTTTCAAGTTCTGTCCAACCTCGCTAATTCGATGTCGCGAAGACCGAGAGAAATAACGAGTATTAGAATTTAAACATATTATATTATCTTAAATTATAAAAACAATAGTTTCACAGATCGTTACGTGATATAAAAGAGCTAGCGACTGCAGTATACATATACTTAAATCATGCACTTATAAACAAGGGGGGGGCACAGCAATATTATTATAACCGTCTACATTAAACAGTGTACATACCATTTCCCACACAGTTTCTCACATTTCTCCCACACCATGTTACATTTCTCCCACACCATGTTACATTTCTCACACACCATGTTACATTTTCACACACCATGTTACATTTCTCACACACCATGTTACATTTCTCACACACCATTTTACATTTTCACACACCATGTTACATTTCTCACACACCATGTTACATTTCTCACACACCAAGTTACATTTCTCACACACCATGTTACATTTCTCACACACCATGTTACATTTCTCACACACCATGTTACATTTTTCACACACCATGTTACAGTTTCTCACACACCTTGTTACGGTCCGCTTTCAGAGTGTGGCGCGGGCCTTACAGGTATGTTTTGCAACGTGTCATGTCCGACAAACTGCCAGGGTATATGTGACCGCTATACGCAGAAATGCATCGCATGTCAGAGCGGTTACTATGGAAACACATGTCAGAGCACGTGCGGGAATTGTGCGAGCAGGATCTGTTACCAAGAAAACGGAACTTGCGTCGGATCGTGTATGGACGGATATTATGGCGACATGTGTAGGACAATTTGTAATTCAAGGGATGTAAGACGTATTTCCGTGGAAACGGTGAGTGCGACACGTGCAAGCAGGGACGCTTCGGGATGACGTGCTCGGGGAACTGCAGTACCGGATGTTCCACCTCTGCCGACGAGAATATCTACTGTAACAGGACTTCCGATGTCTGCGTTGGCGCGTACTCGCCGGGATTCTACGATATCGACTGTACTGCAAGATGCAACGTGACATGTAGGGCAGATGGGAACGGGAGCCGGAACTGCATCTTTCTCAACGAAGTTTGTAGGGACGGCTGCGAGGCCGGATTCTTTGGCGACTTTTGTGATAAACCTTGCGGAGAAAACTGCCAGGGAGGTGCGTGTGAGCGCACCGGGCCGTGTTTCCGCGCCCTGGGGTGCAGGNATACTTGTGACGATTGGTTGGAATTGAGGCCCCATACCGGGCAGGTGGGGTTTCCTCCAGGTGCTCCGGTTTCCCGTAACAGCGCAAAACCAAGCTATCAATTAAATACCTTTCAGTAAAAACCGCATAGCAGGGAAATTCAGCTACAATTAAACATTTGTCCCATCTTTCGTTAGTGTATTAAGTTAAAAAGGTAGGAGAGCTGTAGTACATTACATGTCCTCACATCTGCAGCCTAAGGCGTGGAAAGACATCATTAACTTCGAAATACAAACACACACATGAATTTTTCCCCACTTCTTTTCAATGTCTCTTGTTTTCATATAGGGACCACTACTGTTGCCATTTTCCTGATCATTCCACCTGCCTTTCTTTACAGGGCTTGAACTCTCTGAAAAACAGACAGCAACGTTTTAACTATATATGCAATGGAGTGAACTTCTTCCATTTACCTTAACTGATTTATTATAAAAAATAAATAAAAAACGAAAGCATTTTTATCAGTTTTAAGGGTATACATTTTCTTGAGTGATACCTATTTGACGTGAAGTTAAGAACATATTTGCCTTTTGGTAAATCCATAGATAAAGTAAGGAAATGTTGTTCCAATATTTTAGGAGTTTTTTAATACGGGCCCAGGTCAATTGAAATTGAAAGTCAATTGTTTCGTATGCGTTTCGTGTTCGCAACGATTGGCGTCATCGCACAATAAAAAATGGACCAATTTAAATTACAGAGGTACATTTTAACGCGTTTTAAGTTTTTTCGAACATCGTTACGTCAATATTGCGAAGACCAAGAGAGATACTTCGAAATAACGGTTATTGGAATTTAAACATATCATATAATTATAAGAATGATATTTTCACATATTGTAACGTTATATGAAAGCTATAGCGACTCATTTATACATATTTTTAAATCATGCTCTAAATAAACACGGGGCAGGGCACAGCTATAGTATTATAAACGTCATCATAAAGGTCGCGGTGGCGTTATGGAGATGGTGTCAACCTAGCGACCGGGAGATCATGGGGTCGGTCCCTATTGTGGGAGTGTTCTTAAGATCTCCCCCAAAGACACCAAGTACTGGTTCTACCCAGGAAACGGACTCGAGAGCGTTTAAATGATCCTAAGCTTTCGATGCAATCTAAAATAAATAGGTTTGATGTACACAGTTTCTCACAAAGTTTCACACACCATGTTACATTACCCGCACACCATGTTACATTTCCGCCACACAATGTTACAGTTCACACCCAGTTTCTCACAAATCATGTTACGGTCCGCTTTCAGAGTGTGGCGCTGGACTTACAGGTATGTTTTGCAACGTGTCATGTCCAACAAACTGCCAGGGTATATGTGACCGCTATGCGCAGAAATGCACAGCATGTCAGAGCGGTTACTATGGAAACACGTGTCAGAGCACGTGCGGGAATTGCGCGAGCAGAATATGTTACCAAAACACCGGAACTTGCGTCGGCTCGTGTTTGGACGGATATTATGGCGACATGTGTATGGCCAGTTGTAACTACATAGGATGCCAGACGTGTTTCCGTGGAAACGGGGAGTGTGACACGTGCAAACAGGGACGCTGGGGGATCACGTGCTCGGGGAACTGCAGCACCGGATGTTCCTCCTCGGCTGACGGGAAGATCTATTGTAACAAGACTTCCGGTGTCTGCGTAGTTGGCGCGTGCTCGCCAGGATTCTACAATATCGACTGTACTGCAAGATGCAACGTGAAATGTAGGGCAGATGGAGGCGGGAGCCGGAACTGCAACTTTCTCACCGGAGTTTGTCGGGACGGCTGCGAGGCCGGATTCTATGGCGACTTTTGTGATAAAACTTGCGGAGAAAACTGCCAGGGAAGTGTGTGTGAGCGCACCGGGCCGTGTTTCCGCGCCCTGGGGTGCAGGCCCGGGTACTACGGACCCACGTGCAGTCTCAACTGTACCACCACGTGTACTGACGACGCGTGTAACATCGATGACGGCATGTGTGATGAGTGCAAGAAGATTACCACGTTACAAACACCGCTTTGCAGATCCGCTGGTAAGTACCAATAGGACATTCTAGATAACGGTTTAAGCTTAAATAATAATTGATTAAATGTCCAGATGACGCTTTAAGATGTGACCTTTAAGTTATGTATTAAAATAGTAATATTGGTTACTTATAAGTTAAGGTTAAAGGAGGGCTGTAGCTGTAATCTATATAATTATGATCTACACAACGGTTATAGCAGTTTTCTATAAGAAATGTATTTTAAGTGGTTTTAGCCAAAATCCCTTGGTTAGTTTGCCAGATGGTAATATTATTATATATAAGTTAATATCTAGAAAACGGATTTAACAGTTAATTATAAATTAATTTCTGCATGACGATGTTTGCAGTAATCTTAATGTAAATATCTAGATGTAGCAGAAATTTTTGAGCTATTTTTTACTGTTCAAATGCATATGTTAATTTCTATACAATGGTTTTAGCAGTCATACTTTATAAATGTCTTGTTCAGTATATGTTAGTGGTCTATAAGTCATTTACAACCATGTAAGACAAAGAGTTAATGCAAGGTTTTGTTTTTTGCTCATTTCAGTTTGCTATCCCAATGCTACCGGCTATTTCTACGGGGCGAACTGCGAGACACGTTGTCCATTAAACTGCGTCAGTTCCTGTCACCGCTATTCGGCAAAGTGTGACACCTGTCCGGCCGGATACTGGAACCTCACGTGCAACAGCCGGTGCGGACAGTGCTCCACCAGCGTATGCAACCAGACTACCGCCATTTGCCTGGCAGACTGCAACCCCGGTTACTATGGCGGCACATGTAATGCGCCATGCCCGTTCCCAGGCGCCGCCACGTGTGAAAGACTCACCGGCGCGAGCGTCACTTGCAAGGCGGGTCTATACGGTCAGAACTGTCTGTTGGACTGCAGCAGGAATTGTATCCCTTTATCTGGCGGCCAGATCACGTGCAACAAGTTGTCAGGCACTTGCGACTCCCAGCAGTGCGCCGCCGGATACTTCAACTCGTTCTGTACCGGGCTATGCGAGAACACATGCTTACCAGTTGATAGCAACGCGCTTGGAGCGTGCAACGTCACTTCCGCTGTGTGCCTAGACGGATGTAAGACAGGCTTTTATGGTCCCTACTGCAATCAAACATGCAATAATAACTGCGTAATAGGCACGTGCTCAAGAGAGGGATTCTGTGACGTCGGCTGTAAGGCAGGTTCCTATGGAGACAGTTGTTCCAGGACATGTACTACAACATGTAACGACGGGACATGTGACAGGATTACAGGCATCTGCACTGAATGTTCGAAGCCTGCTGCCTTACAGACGCCGCTGTGCCGAGACGCAGGTACAGTCTGCACGTGAGAGTGACGTCACTGTTGATTTTTTTTGACGTCATCGGTGCGTGCAATCATCGCATGTTTTATATTTGGTGAGGTGTGCACGGGAACTATCTGTACGAATGCACTAACATTTGGAATTTGGACAGCATGTCATATTTGTCTTTTTTACGCATATAAAGCAGCACACATTAATAAGGTCAATTTTGACGAATGCGGTGATTTAAAAATCATTTTCAACTTCATTGTATTATGAGAATGGTGTTTTAACACGGGAGATACGCGTGTTTTGTTGCATGGTGGATGTGGCTTTTTTCGAAGCAGGTCGCTGGAAAATAAGACTACAAGTAAAGCGTGTGCACACCTCAATAAACAAAATAAACTCATGGGTTCTCTTCTGACACCAAGAAGAAACACATGGTTTTCTTCTGACAAACTTACCTCGACATCAGCCATGGTATCTAATTATCTATTATGAATGAAATCTACTGTTCACGAAAACTTTTTAAGTATGTAATTGACATAGGTGTTCTATGTTTTACGAGAAAACCCACCCACGACATCGATTATAAAACACAGGTCCCCAACAATAGGACGTATAACTACTTAACAAACGGCTTTCGACATGCGTTGGATGCTGGCTTAGTTAAAATTGAAGAACTGTACATTCACTTTTAACTTACCCTACTTATATGTGTCGTGTTATGAGAAAACTGGGCATAATTCATGTGCGTAAAGTGTCGTCCCAGATTAGCCTGTGCAGTCCGCACACGACACATTTGACACGTTTACTTTCGCATTCATCTCCGCTTTTTCGGCCAATCAAGTCATACCACTCTCGCTCTGAGAAAACGGGGCTTAACACATATACACATTCACTAACCAGAAAAAAAATATAATCGACCACCATATCGTGTTCATTGACGCATAGTCCACGATGAATAGTCCAATTTTCTTCTTTTTTTCTTTCACATTATCTAATTTGGCATTTGCGTTTGTTTGCAGTGTGTTAAATTTGAGAAAGTTTGTCACTCGGTTTAGATTTATTTCAAAGTCTTAAGGCTAACTTGAAATTCTGTTGTGTTTTGTAAATGTGTGTTCACCGCATGCAATATCCTCTTTCACGACCGAATGCCGCATTAAATATATCCTTTCACGAACGCATGCAGTTTTGTTTGATAAAATGAGCGTTGTTTCCTTCTTATTTGTTAACGTTGTTCGTAAAATCATATGTTTCTTAGCTATTCCTCATTGCTTTTGGTTATATTTTTAGTCATCCCTGTTAGTATTTTCTAAGTTAAAGCACACATCTATGTCAGAGGTTGCTTTGTACTGTCATATTAAACGCTTCAACATCCTTTTTTTGCTTTGCATGGTGACGTGTTCTACTTTCTGTTTGGGATTTCAGCTTGTCCCGCAGGCAAACACGGCCTCTTTTGTGAATACAACTGCTCTAGCACGTGTACTGACACGTGCGGACGCATGACGCTCATCTGTGACTCGTGCAAACCCGGTAACTATGGAAACCTGTGCGAGTCACGTTGTCAGAACTGCGCACAAGGCACGTGCGCACAGTTTTCTGGCACGTGCGACGTACGGTGCGTGGACGGGTTCTACACAGACACGTGCTCGAAGACATGTTTGTATCCGGGTTGTTTGTCTTGCGACCGGCAAATCGGGCAATGTGTCACGTGCAAGACGAGTCTGTACGGACAAAACTGTCTGTCGAACTGCAGCAGGAATTGTCTCCCTTTATCGGGCGGCCATATCACGTGCAACAAGTTTTCAGGCGCTTGCGACTCCCAGCAGTGCGCCGCCGGANGTAGTTTCTTGTTAATAATAATAATTTATTTTAATGCTCGAAATTATGTTTGTAATACCATGAATGTCACACCTTTTTTTCAGCGGTTTCATCCTCCCCGGATTCGAGCAATCCCGATTTAAATAACAATATATCGCCATTACTTGCGAAAGCAGTTGGCGGATCAGTCGGTGGATTTTCTGCTGGTGTAGTTTTGGTGATTGTTATTATTATGCTTAGACGCCGTTATCGGGCCATGTGCCCGTGTCAGCTTAGAGAAGAATCGGGTAAATTTTTTACTGTTTATTTCTTTCTTGTGTATGGAAACAATACGCATTTAGCAAAGATAGTGCATTTAGTGTTATCTTTATCGGTCAAATTTAAAGTACTTTATTAGCAAAATATTGTATAAACAGATCAGCATTTTACATATTTCTATNCATCTGCACTGAATGTTCGAAGCCTGCTGTCTTACAGACGCCGCTGTGCCGAGACGCAGGTACAGTCTGCACGTGATGGTGACGTCACTTTTGATTTTTATGACGTCATCAGTGCGTGCCATCATCGCATGTGTTGTATTTTGATGCTACGCGCACTATGGGAATCATATGTGAGCATGCACTAATACTTGGACTTCGGACAGCATGTCATCTATAAGCATGCACTAATAACTTGGAATTTGGACAGCATGTCATCTTTGAGCATTCACTAATAACTTGGAATTTGGACAGCATGTCATCCTTGAGCATGCACTAATAACTTGGAATATGGACAGCATGTCATCTTTGGGCATGCCATGCACTAATGACTTGGAATTTGGACAGCATGCATCTTTGAGCATGCACTTATAACTTGGAATTTGGACAGCATGTCATCTTTGAGCATGCACTAATAACTTGGAATTTGGACAGCATGTCATCTTTGAGCATGCACTAATAACTTGGAATTTGGACAGCATTTCATCTTTGAGCATGCACTAATAACTTGGAATTTGGACAGCATGAGATTTACTTTTTGAAGCAGATATATCAGCACATATTATTAACGTCAATTTTGACGAATGCGGTGATTGAAAAATCGAATTCATTTCATCACGAGTTCGGTGTTTTAACACGGGAGGCATTTTGTGTTGCTTGGTGAATGTGGCTGTTTTCGAAGCAGGTCACTTGAAATAAGAAGACATATGAAGCGTGTGCAAACCTTGATCACCTAAATAGAGCACATGATTTTCTTCTTAAAAACTTACCACTTTTACTGATATGCGACCTGAGCGCAATTATCCCCGCTTTCTCAGACAATCAAGTCACGCATATATCACGTTAAGGCTACACAATCACTTTACAACCAAAGCAATTTAATCGACCACCCATTCATGTCGATTAAAGCATAGTCCGCGATGAATAATATTGACGAATAGTGTAGTTTCTTTTTAATGCTTTCACATGATCTAATTTTGAGGTTTCGTTTGGTTGCAGTGTGTAATATTTGAGATTGTTTGTCCTTCAGTTTACATTTATTTCATTGGCTTAAGGATTACATTTACTTCAAATTTTGTTGTGTCTTGCAAATGTGTGCTCACCGCATGCACAATACCATTTCACGAACGCATGTAGTTTTGTTTAATACAATAATTGACCTTTGTTGCGTCTTTCTTATTTGTTAACGTTATCCTATATTTCTTAGCTCTTAGCTCTCGCATTATTTCAACTGGTTATGTATTCGTCATCCATATTAGTATTTTGAAAGTCCAAGTACACATTTTTGTTAGAGGTTGCGTTTTATTGTCATAGTATACAGTTTTACATTATTTTCGCTTTTTTGCTTTGCATGGTGACGTGTTCTACTTTCTGTTTGGGATTTCAGCCTGTCCCACAGGGAAGCACGGTCTCTTTTGTGAATACAACTGCTCTAGCACGTGCACTGACACGTGCGGACGCATGACGCTCATCTGTGACTCGTGCAAACCCGGCTACTATGGTAACCTGTGCGAGTCACGTTGTCAGAACTGCGCGCAAGGCACGTGCACACAGTTTACGGGCACGTGCGACGTACGATGCGCGGACGGGTTCTACACAGACACGTGCTCGAAGTCCTGTCTTCATCCGGGCTGTTTTTCATGTGACCGTCAAATCGGGCAGTGTGCCACGTGCAAGACTGGTCTATACGGAGCAAACTGTGATATCACCTGTAGCGCTCAGTGCCTGGCATCTAGCACCGGTCTCATCTCCTGCAACAAGACTAATGGAGCGTGTCTCACGGCGGCTTGCAAACCAGGTTACTATGGCAACGGGTGCGTGACCCGTTGCCCTGTTAACTGCCTGTCTAACGTCAATGATAATTTAGTTCGCTGCGACTTTACTTCCGGAACTTGTACAGAAGGATGCATCGACGGAAGGTTCGGACCCATGTGCGACCGCCAGTGCAACCAGACCTGTGCCGGAAGCGCTAAACGTTGCCAGAGAGACGGCATGTGTAGCGACGGTTGCATGAATGGTTACTATGGAGACTATTGTCAGCACGCATGCACGGAGACCTGCACGGACGATACGTGTGACCGGAAGTCAGGCGTCTGCGCGGACTGTCTGCAGGCTCGCACGCCCCTCTGCCGAGACGCAGGTATGGTATCCGAAACCGGAAGTGTGGTTAACCTATCACGACACCCGCACCTTCGCCCATGATATAATGATGCTCTATTTCATATACATCGGAATCATACCTACTTATGTATACATGCATACCCATAATTATGTTTTTTGTATCGCCTTGCGATGTAGTTTTGTGTTCTGCTTGGGTGATCTTGCTTTTTAACGCATTTTGATCTAATACCAGTAACACATTTGCTTACTAGCATTCTTTATAACTGTATATGCATCTTACCATGTACGCGCATGCGTAGTAAACGCCTATATTTATTTAACACTGTGACACATCTTGATATTTGTGTGCACGTGATATTGCATGTAGTTGCAGGTACATGTACATCGAGTATGTTTATCTTCTTATACATTTGTATCGAGATTCTATCGACATGTTAATTTAATACATAGATTCAAAACGTGTTTTATAATACAATGACATATTTCACTATTTAATTATCGTTACGCCTTAATCCTTAGTCCTGAGATATTGAGCATATCAAATCAGATTTGTATGTATTTATTTAATTTAAGAAATCAAGCTGTTGGTTGTGTGTTTGACTGGGTCGTTTGTACATTTACATCAGGTAGAAGTATCGAATGACCCTTAACAACTAAAATCACAACTGCTGTTGTATGAACACATCCATCAATATTATTCGTATTCATGACAAATAATGTATTATAGCTTAATCGAACAAGTATTTTTCTATCTTAAAAACTTAGATGATATATGTTAAACAATTCTCGTCTCAATACCAACCATTTTTTTATAAACTGTTAACTTTTGAAAAGACATTATTTCTCTGATCCATCTGCAAAGGCTACATCTGATTTTTAAATTTAATTATCATATGTGGTGGTAGTATTAAAACGTCCTTATCGGATTATTATTACACATCCTTT
>VMBQ01008837.1:0-38220 GCA_007657795.1 Dreissena rostriformis
TACATTATTCTATGAATTTCTTCTGAATAGACGATTAAACGTAAAATAATATGGTAAAACCAGTTTATTATAATTACATGTACACACAAATAATATACCATGAACATTAGTCTCACAACTGTTCCAGAAATAATACCTTTGCTAAGTGAAGATGCATTCGTTATTTTCGCTTTGAAAAATGTTACCTTTACATAATTTACACAAGTAGTTAGGGTTCCAAATAAAACTCGTGCCACTGACTTCTTAGTAGAGCGTTTCCGAGTATATTTGTGTTTTATGTAAGTACAGCAGAAGGGTTTCTCGATCATTTTTAAACTTAAAAAATCAACATGCATTTGCATATTATTTACAGACGTTTGACGTACCATTATTTACGCCCACTACCTAGCTTGTTTACCATATGCCGAGTACATTTTTATATAAGTATAGCAGTCGGTTTCCTCACACAAGATACACAATAAACATGTTTTTGCCTATATTCTACATACTTGTAGTTTCTGCATTAATGATGTTAACTCAACAAAAACATATTTGCGAATAATAAAACTTCTATTAAAATCAGTTCATTCATATTCAGTATTTACATTACATGCTCAAAGAAAGTATTCGTAACAGTTATCACAACCAACAACGAGTCATACAAATGTTTAATCATAATGACTTCGAAAGGAAAGACCTTTCCATAATCATTAGCACCATAGCGAAATGGAAGACATAGAAGGACATAAACCTATGTTTTTTTCTCATAATGGCCTTTTTCTGAATACTAGTATTTAGGCGTAAAAAATATGCTTGTTTCCACTAACCTGACCAATTCTATTTATTTTCCAACCTTTATTACTTGTTTATTCCAGGTTGAGGTTTAGATCCATTTTCACTATTGAGTGTTCGATATTTTTTCCAGCAGTTCGATAATATTGGCTTAATTAACTTTAAATTAACTAAAATTAAAAAAATAAAATAAAAAGCGACTATGAAGATGTTTGCATGCAATTGAATATCCTTATAAAAGTGGGAAATACATGTACATCTGTTGCGTTAAAAATAGTTCACGAAAACAAAAGTATAGTCGACCTGCCTACCAAATGTGTGGAGATTTTAATGGAAACAAACAACATTTTTCTGCCTTACTATTATGTTTCCTACACGTACTGCAGATTAAGCACTCAAATAAGGCTAGGAAAATCGGTAAGTGAATGACGAGTCTTTCATTCGCTGATTGAACACTGTGTCAAAATACTCGCTCTGTGCGACTGTGAACCAGTTCTTCCAATCACCAACTTGTCCTGAAAAAAACTAGATAAAATCAGAAACCCGTCTCCTATCTACGGTAACTTTTCCGTATCCGTTTTCCGTCCGTTCAACGGTTATATTCNATGATGGGTGTCGCATCTATTCTCAAGGCTTTTAAAACACGTTCATCACATATGCATGCACTTTATAATTACGTTTTAAATTGAACCCTGTCTAGGTTCGTATAGCTTAATGTCTGGTTTGGTTTAAACATAGTTATTCCAGAATGTGTTTACAAAATAAGTAGCAAACATATTATGTTTATAGGAGTTGAACGTTAGCTAAGCTAGTAGGGTTTCTTTCCTCTGTAATATATTTTCAAACATAGTGACGGTAATTGCATTTTAAACACAAAACAATGAATAATGATTCGAGGTTAAACAAATTTGTGAGTATAATTGGAATCAAAATTGTTTAAAAAATTTTGAAACCGGGTATTTAAGAAATGTTTGCCTGCTCAGAAAAGAAAACATTTTCCGCGACACAGGTTTTGATATTACACTCTCACAAGATATTAATTCCAACACAATTCCACCTTTCCGGTACATTCCGGGCTTCGCGTCTTTCCATTCATTCTTGTTTTCCATTGGGTCCTTTTCCTTCTTCATGGCACTAAAGTCACATTTTTGGGCGACTTCCGCTATCAGCTCCGGGGACGATTTTAGCCCCAAGAACTCGCTTAGGCGACCTATCTCGGAGATTGGGTCCTAAAAAATTGTTCTTTTAATATATTGGATAGTATCACCCTGCTTAACATGTCTTCATATTTGCAAAAAAATCTTTCAATTACGTTAATGCGTTCAGTGAGAATCGTTTTTATACATAAAATGATTTGAATAACATTTACGTTAAAAGGATTCATTTAACATTTCAATGTATGTGCTAGTCGATAAGCTCATTATTATTGTATTAAGCATATTTGAGAATACCTCCAGATACATTCACACAGAATTGTAAGACTACAAAACAATCCAAATACGTTAAATGTCATAATTACCATATAGGTCCCTGTCATATGTGACAAGCCCTTAGTAACTTGCGTATACATATAATTTTGTATGTTTATTCAATATTTTTTACGTATAGAGCTATTTAATGAATGGATTCACTCACCGATTTCATGTCTTCGTAGCTCATGACGTGAAACGGGTGATCGGGGTTGCCACGAATGATTTTCTCCCAATCAAGAGTGTAGTCGAACCACGAGCCATAGTCCACTGCAAAATGACTTAGTTAAATACGACATTTACTATATTTAGATACACTGTTAAGGCGTGATTGATCAATTATGTATGCCAAACTAGTCTATCAATATCATGTTATTTACTTGAAGTCATGGGAGTAACACTCAGAACCTACTCAGTGGTGTCTTAACCTTCTTACTGCAACCCCTGTATGGAATTTATGACAAAATTTCTCTTTAAAATTGGGTTAATTATATTTATTTATAATTCTATCACATCATGTGTTTTGGGGTAAAAAAAGTAAAGACATTTTTTTGCTTAGAATAATAAAATTTCGGTAAACATTTAGCAAAAAATAGCTACAGGTGTTGTTAAAATATCCATAATTTTGTAAATATTCACTCTGAAACAGTATGTTGGTATTTATAAGTGTTTTATGAGATGTGTTTAATTAATCATATCAAAATAATAACAACAGTTTAGTGTTTGTTTTTATAAAAATGATTTCTGAACAGATTTACAGGAAAGGTGCATTCCTAGAATTGTTCAGTTACTCGTACTAATGAAATATCTAATTTCTAAATCATCTTGCCTTTATTTTGTTATAAAGGTATCAGAAATTAAGTTAAATGTCTCACTGGTGTAGAAATCATGTCCATTTAGAATATAAAATCATTTCAACTCATTAGTGCATGGCTGAATATACAGGAACACAGACAACAAGGTCTTGTGGCATAGTGGATATGGTGTCCGTCTGGGAGGTCACTGGTTCGATCCCCACCGTGGGAGCGTTCTTTAGATCTCCGCCAACGACAACACACGATAAAAAGTACTGGTTCTACCCAGGAAACGGACTCGATAGCGTTTCAATAAGCCTTAGGCTTCCGATGCAAGCGAGCTAAAATAAATAGATTTAAACTAACATAGTTTATATTAAGAATACGAATGTATATATATTTATATATAAAAATATCATGTAAACAGTACAACAACAAAAATCAATACAATTACAGTAGATTTTCGATACATTATACCAACATTTTTTAAAAGTAAAACTGTTGTAGACGTCCAATCAAATACTGCACTACGTAAACGATTAGCAGGGAAGAAAATGAGTACCTAGTCCTTTTATAAACCGGTTGACGTAGTTCTCAAACTTGCCGTTGTATTCATACTCGATTATTTTGCTATGGTGATTGAAAAATGAGACGCATATGTCCTTAGGGTTCCTTTGGACGAACACGATCTTGGTTTTGTTGGATAAAGTGTCCTTCGGCATCAGGCGGAGGGGTATGTGCGTGTTAAGGACCCGGGTAGACGGGACGTTCCTGAACTGATCCTCCGTTAGAGCCTCTAGCATGGCTGTCTCTGAAACAAATTGAGTCTCGTTTAGGTAAAACTGGGCTTAATGCACGTTCATAAAGTGTCTCCCAGATTAGTCTGTGATCGCCATGATGTAGTGTCCGCCTAGCGATCGTGAGGTCACGGGTTCTATCCCGCTGTGGGAGCATTCCTTAGATCCCCCCCCCCAAAAAAAAGACATCAAGTACTAGTTCTACCCAGGGCCCAGGACTCCTTGTAAAGTCAAAGTGCGTCGATGCTCCAGAGGAGCCCTGCACTTAATGGGAAGAAGAGGAGATTTTCCGCTTGTATGGAATTTTTCGTTTACAGGGGATCTCTTCTAAACGAAAATCCAGTGTATGCGTAAAGTGTTGTCCCTGATTAGCCTGTGCGGACTGCACATGCTAATATGGGACGACACCTTACGCAAATGCATTATGCCCAATTTTTCCAGAACGGTGCTCAATTTAATTAAATGGAACGCTGTAATAATGTGTATGCACCTTAAACGAGCCTGAATTAATTTTATTAATGAAAGCTGAAATAACAGCTTAATACTCAAAGACTATTTAAATGAACATTAACGATTTCAGTTTGACGCCAGAAGTATAAAAGTTGAAAACGTTACTGAATTTTTTTAAGGGACTTGTTCACTGATTTGTCTTAATCGTCATTAACTGTGTTAAATTTATTAATGTAAACCGTGGAATAAAAGAGCGCCAATATATGAACAAAAATAACATTTAAGAAAGTAAATAAAGACAAAAGAATACCCAACCTGGGCTCGAACCAGTGACCTTTGGATTAAAAGATTATCGCTTTTACCTCTCAACTAGCTGAACTATAATATTACGTAACGAATTTTATACTTTGTATAAGCGATTTATGTGTTCACAAAATAAAACGAATCAATGAATTTTAATGATGATTACTCATAAACAAAAGTGTATTTTTCAAAATGAGTCTAAGTCATTAGTGCTATTTTACTCTCCGATGTATAGTGTTCTTTTTTTTTATAATCTGTGACAAAAGTTGGAAAATTGTCATTTTGACAATCTGTGAACAAGTCCCTTTGATGAACCTTTTATATTGAAGGACGCTGGTATGAGTTTAAAACATATTTAAAAAAAAAAAAAACGTTATTTCAGAAAAACAGCTTGATATTCTAAAACTTTGCCTCTTTTTTACTGAACAACCTCTCCAAAGCTGTTGTAAAGTACTAACAACTAAAAAATTCCCTCATATTTTTTAAGACATTTAAAAACAAGTTTCATAACGACGCTGTTATTTCAGCTGCAAATCTTGAGTCATTTTTATGAACCTAATCTCTGAAGTATTTGGGGCGCATTTTATCAGCTGATATCAAACTTGCCTTACGATTTTAATTCATCTAAGTCGACAATTTGGAAAATCTTGAAATCTCGCAATAAATCAATGGAATTTTATGAAGAAGAAATCAATATTTGGAATATTTAAATGTTAAGTTTTATTCAATTTAACATACTTGCATTTATCGTGCACATGCTCTGAAGCAAAGCTCTTAAAACTCGAATTCTAATTCTAAACATCTAGTTAGAAACTGTTCATATTTGGGCTTAGCTGTTGATTGCTAAACCGTTGACTCGAATAGAAACCCATTCGTACAGTAACAACGAATACATTTGAAAGAATTATCGCAATATATTAATAATAATAATAATAATAATAATAATAATAATAATAATAATAATAATAATAATAATAATCATAATAATAATCATAATAATAACAATAATAAAAATAATATTAAAATTGGTGCCATGAATGTTGCGGATATGGTCTCCACATTGTGATCGGTACATTATAACGTGATGGTTCGAGCATTTCTCCTGAACGAGTCAGCAGCAGCTGGTTACCTTTGATCAACTTAACTCTATCGGCAGACTGGTTAACCAACATGGACGACACTTCCCATAGCCAGTGGGTACCTGAATAATGAAAGTTTATTATGATTAATATACGCATAGTTATTTAAGTATAATGATGTTGACGTACATTACGTTACGGGATCGACTATTCGTACGTACAATATGGATGTTATATATGAGCATCGCTCTGGGAAAACGGGGCTAAATACATGTGCATAAAGTATCGTCCCAGAATAGCCTGTGTCGTCCGAACTAGCTTATCAGAGACGACGCCTTCCGCATAAACTTGATTTTCGCTAGGAAGAGACTTCTTTTAAACGAAAAACAGTATAAATGCGGAACGTGTCGTCCCTGATTAATCTGTGCAAAGTGGTTTGTGTCCAGTGTAGGGAAAAAAGTTCGCACGGTTACAATTCTGCAAAATTTCGCTTCTAAAGACCGCTGGCTTCCGCAAACAGGTTTTAAACAAGCGTTTCAAAATACAGTTCTTTTTTGGGGGGAAAAAATAGCAACGAAAATCGTACCTGCTTTTGGGTAGGCACAAATTAATACATCGTCTGGCTTTATGGCCCAGTTGGGAATGTTTCTGAATTCTTCCTCTTGTCTAGTCTTGAAAACCTAAGAATGTTATACGACTAATTTTCTTCATAATACTTAAGTAATGTATTAAACATATTTTATTGAAAAAGCTAATATGATTGTAAACTGTAATAAAACGCCCGCTGATCACGTGATAACGGAGTCACGTTTTCTGGTTCACATAACACGATTCTTGATATCAAATAACTAAACAATGTAATATTGACTCTACAAACATCGCGCCAGTGCAAAACATTTTCTGAACAACTTCCAAATGTAAATCATGTAACCAGCAAGACCGAATAATATGACTATTCTATTTTGTTTAATATGTTATAAAATATAAATTCTTCCGTGAGTACAGTCAAGTTACCATTACCGGATCATTACCCATAGCGGATCACTTTGATGTTCAAGACTGCGTATCGCGATAAATAGTCGACATTTTTAGATGATATTTTGCACACAGCATCTTCAAAGCCTGTTCTTTAAAACGCATTGATTGAGTCGTAATCGGATCTACTCTTTGTTAAACATTTCGGTATGTTTTGCTGACATGTATATACGACTTTGTTGACTTCCGTCTCGTTTCCAAAGCGAGGTTGAACATTTTTCGCGGCCACATGCTATAGCTCTGTTGGAAAGTACGAAGTTTACGCATTCATTTAAAGGCCATTTAGAAGTCTTTCTGCTTGCAAACGTCCATTTCAGTTTAGATTCGTGTTTAAGATTTTGCTACACCTTAAATGAAATGAAGAATTAGGGCAATAACGGATCATGCGTTATAATATGCGTATTGATACTATATTATATTAAAATATATGCAAATATTGTTGATTCTTACAATAAACGATCTCAATCTTAATGTTTCATTTATGGTACATGTTCAATATTGATGATTAGATATGATTCAAACAATTTACATGGTTTATAAGATGGCCATATCTTTTCGATCCATTTAGGATTTTCAACAGATAATTAACACAAGAACACCATGCGTAAAGTGTGGATACAAGATCACACATAGAAAACAATTAATAACAAACAAAATGAATATAATGTATAACTGCCAATGCCACTTGGTCATTGTAAACAGCACAGTTCATGTTTCGACAGTTCAAATAGCGTGTTAGATGCCCCCTGAGTGATTTCGATCACGTGATCCGCTGTGGCTACAACTGATCCGTTAATGCATGAATTCTGCGGCGAAAAAAAAGGGACATTTTGCCTGCGTTAAAAAAAAGAATATGTGCTGAATCAGTAAGAAAATGTATTATTTAATCAAACTGGTGTAAAAGAAGTGTCAAAACATGTATTGCTTTTCACCAGAACAACTTTATTACGCTACTGATCCGGAAATGGTAACTTGACTGTACCAGTTGATAAAAGTAAGGGTTAACATAACTAACAAATGCAATTGATAAAACCCTGTGCCCAGTCAAAGAATGTCGTAACATAAATTCATAACGATTTATGTAGAATTAATACATAATGTTAAACGGTTGATAACTAAATGATATCATCAAATAAGCAAACATAATTTCGTGTACCCCTAAAACATGGACTGCACTTATGCCAGTTCTCATCATTCCTTTTGTTCAAAAGAACCATTGCCCAAAATGATAAATATGATGTATTGTCACTGAATTGAAATGTACAGAAATTTCGGCTAATAATTGACAACGTTCTTGATACCTATGAATCATTGTTGAAAATCAAGGACTTACTCGAATGCAATTCTCTAACGTGAACATTCGCTTGACTTAAACACAAATAACAAGACAAATAAAGAAAAATACTCAGATTTGTCAATCGCATTATCAAATGTTGATTAAATAATTTTTAAAACGAAATAAAAAGTCTTTGTCGTTCTGATTCGTGGATATTAAACCACTAGGGTTCGAGCATTCGTGGTTAAAATGCTGCGCATGACTACTCCAAATTGACCAATAAACAACATACATTTATTACATTTATTTAACAAAACTTCACACTTTCGAAAAACAATGCCCATGTACGTACCAAATCGAACGTCGGCGCAAAGTATCCGTCAACTTCGAGCACGCGCAACGTATCGCCGGAACCGTCGTCGATGTGCTTAACCGGCATACTTCGGTCTTAATACGGGAACTTCCGCTCGCCTGGGAATTTTAATAAACAAAACGACAGAATAATTGAAAATATAAATGTCCATGTAGAATTTATAAACAATGTGTTGGAAATAAAAACATTCTTTCTTTGATCGCCTTAGGGAGGTTGTCCGAGATTCTCAACTTTAAAGTTAAATAAATGTATTATTTAACCAATCGATTCTTTCGTTATTTTACCAATGAACTGTTAGACTTTATCCTTAATAGACAAGTATTGACTGGTCAATTGAGTTATATTAAAAATGATTACAAACAGAAGGCAATCATTCAAGTGTTCGGTCATTATGGGTGCGGCGATAACCACGTTGCGTGTATTGTCGGTGACGGTATTCAAAGGTCATGGTCAAAATAGTTTCTAGAGCAAATGACATTATTGAAAACGGGCTCGACATTTTGCCGACACGCACATAGCGTGAGTAGAAGTATGCTTTAAATTCACTGAATCGCATCACAAACCTGTTAAATGGTAGAATTTGAAACTGGTGTTGCTGCTGCTTTAAATGATTCTGTCACCAACACATCTAATGTCACTGAAGCCTTTCCTTTCGTATTCCTATCTGAAATAACGACACTATTTAAATCCTTTTTTCCCCTTGGTTCCATCTAACCTTCAAACGTGTATTTAGAACTGATATTAACAGATATAAGTGTACATGTAAACGATTTTACTTTAGTTTTTTTCCTAAAACTTTAACTTCCAATACCAATTAACACAACACAAAGTCATATAAGCAAATTACTCTAACAGTCAAACTTATCTCAAACAAAAATGTAGGCTTCTTTCTTTATATCGAGTAAATGCTGCCTATGTTGATACATCTGATACATTCCCGCCACGCACGAGTAACAGACTGAGGAAATTGATATTTCCTAAATACGAATTGACATCTCGCTCAATATTATCCGCGCAAATCGCACGCCCTTGGGATTTATTCACTGGGAAAATGAACTTGTGGCAATTTTCGGGATTCAATTTAGAGATCTCCATCACGACAGCTAATTCTCCATCATTGCATGGCCATCTCATTGACGCATATAGGCGGAATAGCGGACCAGTTTCTGAGAGATATTTAACAATGTTAGACAGACCGGTATAGCTAAGCCTTATATAAACTCTTGATAGATATGTATGTACCTCGCTCTGAGAAAACGGGGCTTAATGCATATGCGTAAAGTGTCGAACCAGATTAGCCTGTGCAGTACGCACAGGCCAATCAGGAAAAAACCATTTCCTTGTATATTGTATTTTTTGTTTGAAGAAGGCTCTTCTAAGCGAGAATCCAGTTTAAGCGCAAAGTGTAGTCAATGATCAGCCTGTGCGGACTGCACAGGCTAATCTGGGTTGACACTACGCACATGCACGGAACACTGTTCTCCCAGGGCGAGACTCATATACAAAAAATGTAATGATCATCTTATTGATGTACAAACACTCATCAATTCATTCACATGTTCCGAGATATATCTGATCAAATACTTTCGGAGAAAAGAAAAAGTAAAATCAATGTTATAACCAATCAAAAGAAGACTGCAAGCACGTATGTTCATTATAATTCATATAACTTAATCGACTGTGGTGTGTCCTATTTTATTTTTTAAACAGACAAACGCATAAATAACTTCCAATATAAATCTGTAACGAAGTTATAAATCATTGATATACAAATCCGTCTTAAAATACCGGTCGTGAGCAAAAATGAGTTACAGTACCGAAAGAAGCAATAGTCGTTAACGCAATCATGTACATGACGATGTACAAAACTATCAAATATTTGTGTCCTGTTCTGAGAAAACTGGACAGAATGCTTGTGCGAAGTGTCATCCCAGATTAGCCTGTGCAGTCCGCACAGGCTTATCCGGGACGACACTTTCCGCCTAAACTGGATTGTCGATAAGAAGAGACATCATTTAAACGAAAAATTCCATAAAAACGGAAATTGTCGTTCCTAATTAGCCTGTGCGGACTGCACAGGCTAATCTGGGATGCCAATTTACGCACAAGCATTATGCCCAGTTTTCTCAGAACACGCCACATTTGAGAATCGCATGTAATTTACGAGTTCAGTCAGATAACACAATATCTCAGTATCAAATAGATGAGCAATTACACATAAAACGTTCATAAAAAGTCTTTTATTTCCACTAATCCGACCGACCCCTAATTTTTGGTGCCAACACTAACCTTTTTGCGACTTTTAGATATAATTTTCGATCAATTGTGCTAAATGCAATAACAATTAAATTTGCGATCATTTTTGCATTTGATCATGTCATTCCTAAAAAAAAATAATCAAAAAACAATTCAGCCGACCTACTCGCACTACTTTTTAGCGATGTTACTGGAAATAAATAACTGTGTTTGCCTTATGATTTATTTGTAATCCCCACTAATTAATACGCATAATGAACGTCAGCTGAAGGTTTTAAGTCCAAGCCTGCATGTCACAGCACGTGCGGCTTAATCGATTTAAGAGCACACGCTTAGTTTAATCGTCACGATCTTAACGGTACCCGAAAGTGCATACGTTCATTTATTTCGGTGTTATGAAGTACAAATCAAGTAGATATATACGAGCGTTAATAATGATGCATTCTTGACAGCTGGTGATCCGGTTACCACTAAACTGTTACGGTCAAAAGTAAACTTAATACTACTTAAGTTAACTACGGCTTATTTGTGTCCTATTTAGTTCTACCAGTAGTTCATTGTGTATTAGACGCATCTAACAGTATAAAGGTGTCTATCGCAACCGTTGTTTATTTTTGTTGTTTTCACTTCATATACACTTACATTTGATAATGCAGCATCAACATACTAAAACAATATCCCGGAAAGAGAAAAATAATGCATTTGAATATCAACCGTACTTTCGTTTTTGACGTAAATTTGGTAAGTTTTAAATCTGGGACTATATACACTCCCGCTGAACTACGTCACAATAAGAGGTGCGAATGTACGACAATGCGATACGGCGTCATAACTACAACGGTAACGGCGTCTTTCCAGTTTGTTGACGATACGGGACGTTGTTAAAATAAATGGTAAATAACGGTAATTTTAAATAGTTTTTGTAAGTGTATACGTCAATGTTAATTTAAATACGGATATTGTGTTCCTCTTTCTTAGCTTGCCATGTAATTTATTCCTATGTTATCGATAAAATGAAAGTTTTAAAGACCTGTCCAGACAACTCATAAAATAAACTAAAACGTGTCAGTTTAAACAAAGAATTTACCTGTGTAAACGCGTGTGTATGTATAACTGTCAAGACGTTGTAACCGTTGTAGTTATGACGCCTTATCGCGTTGTGGTACAGACGCACCTCTCATTGTAACGTAGTTCAGCGGGGGTGATATAAGCGGCAGTTCCGCTTGGCTTAATTTAGAGGACTGGGTAAGTCACGTAAAATATTGAATATAATATATATTTTTTATAAACAAGTGGAAGCATGATCAGTTGCAGATAATTGGTCAGTTACCACATTTAACTAACTCTTTTGACCTGTTAATTCCTTTCAGCTCAATTCAACAGTGAAAAATGCGTCTAATATCACTTTAATCGCGGCCGTAATGTGCCGAAATGCTGAAATGCAGCCTGTTCTTACACATCTAACAGAAAGTGTCTATAATAAAAGCAATTATTTGAAAACTTACCTTCGTAGTTTGATGTCCTTTAAACAACAGTTTAACGATTGTATTACTTGTATTATTGCGAATATAACTTTACTCAAGTTACCATTACCGGATCAGTAGCGCAATAAAGTTGTTCTGGTGAAGAGCAATACAAATTTTGAGACTTCTTTTACACCTGTTTGATAAAATATTACCTTTGCTTACTGTTTCAGTCTTATTTTTAAACGCAGGCAAAATGTATTTGTGATACTTTTGTTTCGCCTCAGAATTGATGCATTAACGGATCAGTTGTAGCCATAACGGATCACGTGATTGAAACCACTCAGGAGGGCATCTAACACGCTATTTGAACTGTCGAAACATGAACTGTGTTGTTTACAATGACCAAGTTACATTGTCAGTTATAAATTATATTCATTTTTTGCTATTAGTTGTTTTCTATTTGTGATTTTGTATCTACACTTTACGCATGGTGTTCTTGTGTGAATTATCTGTTGCAAATCCTATAAATAGATCGAACAGATATGGACATCTTATAAACCATGTTAATTGTTTGAATCATATCTAATCATCGATATTGAACATGGAGCATAAATAAAACATTAAGATTGAGATCATTTATTGAAAGAATCAACAAGATTTGCATATATTTTAATATTATATATTATCAATACGCATATTATCACGCTTGATCCGTTATTGCCCTAATTCTTCATTTCATTTAAGGTGTTGCACAATCTTAAACACGAATCAAAACTGAAAAAGACGTTTGCAAGCAGAAATACTAATAAATGGCCTTTAAATTAATGCGTTAACTTCTTACTTTCCAACAGAGTAATAACATGTGGCCGCGAATAATGTTCAACCTCGTTTTGGAAACGAGACGGAAGTCAACATAGTCGTAAATACATGTCAGCAAAACGTATCGAAATCTTTGACAAAGAGTAGCTCCGATTACGACTCAATCAATGCGTTTTAAAGAACAGGCCTTGAAGTTGCTGTGTGCAAAGTATCATCTAAAAATATCTACTATTTATCGAGAAACGCGGTCTTGAATATCAAAGTGATCCGCTATGGGTAATGATCCGGTAATGGTAACTTGATTGTACCAGTTAAACGTTAAACCTTTCACCTAAATGTAGCCTGTTCTTACACATCTAACAGAAATGTCTATAATAAAAGAAACTATGTGAAAACGTACCTTCGTACTTTGGTATCCTTTAAGCAACAGTGAAACGATTGTATCACTGTTGTACTTTTATGAATATCTTTACTGTACCAAACGTTAAACCTTTCACCTATGAATGAAATGTAGTATCGCTGAGCTCAGGACGCATTTATCTGTGCGCTATTTTTAGGACATACGTACGTTCTTACATGTAGATACGTGTAGATAAAGGTTGGTGGTTATTCATTGTATCGCGGGAAAATTTAAAAATGGTTTCATGGCAGACTTTTTTTTGCATTTTCAAGAAATGCTTTGCAAATCAAACGACAAGTGGTGAATGATTCAAACGCATATACAATCTTCAAATTCAAGAAATTTATTAATTTAGGAAATTATTTATTCAAAACTAAATACTGTGTGGTACAAAACTGCAATCATTAATAAAGTTATTACAATCATCTGTTAAACACATAAGTGATATGTATTTTTTGAGTGAAATGTCAACCAAGCAAACCCACAGTATAAGTATTAATGGGGCCCTAATGGTTCAGCATTAATCAATATCATGACTCGTGGATATACTTTTAGATACAAAAAAAAACAAGTTTTTCATCAACAGTATAACACATCTCAAAGGTTGTTCAGAAAATATCAATACAGATTTATGAATTGAATATAATTACAAACTATTATTTCTAAAATTTGAAATTATCTTACCATTTACAAGTTCAATAATGGATTCAAAATATAACTAGTTGTAATTTATTTAAAACAAGAAGGCCATGATGGCCAAGCGCTCAACTGACTTCAAGGTATACCAAATATCTAAGACTTGACCTTGTGACCTTGTTTTTGACCCCACTTGACCCAGATTCAAACATGGCGTTGACATGGCGACTAAGTGTTTCGATGCAATGACCAAGACTCAGCAAAGATATTTTCTATATGCAAATTTTGACCAAGTTTCATCAGCATTGAGTCATAACTTTTGCTTCTAGAGTCCCAACAATGTTTTTCTAGGATTTGACCTTGTCTCACAGTTTTTAAACGCATCTGACCCAGATTCAAACATGGACAATATATTGTCAAGATCAACATTTAAAAAAAGTTCATCGATATTGAGTCAATAATGAGGCTTCTAGAGGGGTTACAATGTTTTTCTTAGATTTGACCTAGTGACCTAGGTTTTAGGTGTATCTGACCAAGATTGAAACGTGGCCTAAATATTGTCAAGATAAACATTATCACCGAGTTTCATCAAGATTGTGTCATAAATTTGGTCTCTGGAGTGGTTACTAGGATTTTCTTATATTAGATCTGGTGACCTTGTTTTTTGAAGCGCATGACCCAGTAATGAACTTAGACTAAATATGGTCAAGATAAATGTTCTGACCAAGTTTCATTAAATGGACCTTTTCACGTCTTGGTTAATTGACAAAAAAATAATAAAATAAGGTTTCAGATACACAAATTTTGATTGTAGTTATGATATTTGTGAGGAAACAGTAGTACTGAACATTTACCATGCTCTAAAATATCCATTATATGCATCTTTTGATGATTTAAAAACCTAAAAATTGTAAAGCGTTGCAACGCAAAACGATTGAATAATTTTGACAGTTCTGTTGTTATTCTTATATTTTGTGACACTAGCAGGATTGCTTATATAACGTTTACGATACACCACTCACTGCAAGAGCACGGATGGCTGAGTGGTCTAAGCATTAGACTTTTACTCAAGGGGTCAATGGTTCAAGCCCAGTTGTGGATTACTTTTTTTTTCTTTCTTCAATTTTATTCTTGTTTATTTTGGTGGAGCATTTTAGTTTACATGCATCAATTCAAAGCATTTAATGAAAAACTTTAATATATGCCAAAATCTGTGAAAAGGTCCCTTAAAGATTGAGTCATTTAGAAGAGCTAAAAAATAGACAACATATGGCGCTGCGACAGACTCCGGACATAGGATGACCCCAATTTATAGCTCTCCATGACAGGTGAGCTAGAAAAATGTTCCCAAGAATGGTAACTAGCTTGAAGTTGACAATCCCATTGCATGACACACTACAACAGAGATAGACTGACCACAATCGGTCACCAAAGTGCTCAGGTGAGGTAAAAAGTTCACATTTAAAAATTGAAAAATGCCATGGTTTCACAAAGTGTTGAAAAAAGAATAATATCAAGACACACTAGATTGAATATACAATGCCCCTACATGTAATACTGTTGAAAACAACGACCAAAGTTATAAACATGTAGGTAGAAAACAGAGTAAATATTCATTTTGTGCATAGTTATCTCTTGCAATAGCATAAATACTTACATACCATTCATTTCAATCGTGAAGAACAAACTAATGTTAAATACATAATGTGCCATGTGAGGACACATATAATATTATCTGATGTAGTATCATCCACAATGATGCAATTTGAAATGTGTACATAGTTATATGTAAGGGGTATCTCCTTTATGTCTTATATTCTGCATATACTAGCATATACACATGTATTAACTTTCATAAAAGTGCATATGAAATGTGATATATTCTATTTATTGATTTTAAACTGTATAAACATGACTAAAACATAAGATAAATATGTAATACACTACAAAACATTTCATGTAGTGGATAAGCGACTAAGAACAGAAGACAATAACAACAACTCTTTAATGAACTTCAGCTTAAACATACACTAAAACTAGCAGTATATTCAATGAACAGTGGGTGCTCTTGTTAACATTCTACAAAAGAATACTAGGCAAAATACAATTATCCTTAACATTTTTATCAAAAAAAAGGCTAGAGGTAAGTAAAATTCTTTTCATACAATAGTTACAATTGTGCCAGTTCTACACACAAAACAACACTTTATCCATGCATTATTTTAGTTAGCTTTAAAATTGCTTTATTATTGTGTAAAATTGGTTTTGATCATATTTACTAATATACCTAAGAATTGGGTAATAGATCAAAATAACAATGAATTTTGATTTTATTCAAAATAAGGTTACTGTACGAAAGCAGCAAAAGTAAAATAAACACAATTTAACTTTCTACATGAAATCTTATGAATGTATTATAGCATTTAAACATGCAGATTAATATACAAGAATGTATCACTTCAGTTCACAACAAATTTAAATATCTTAAAAACGAGCATTACAGCACTAATGCACCAAAGTATGTTCTTCACAAATATATACATATACAAGGTTATCATTAATAACTTAATAATTATATTAAATATAACATATTTACAACAGTACATGTATGTCCAACAATTTACACTTTAATTAGCAGAAAGCTTGATACTGGTGTTTAAAATATTTCCAAGCCTGGTAAAAACCTGTTAAATCGTCCATTTGTTCCCTCAATATGTGTAGATATTTATGTTATTATTATATTTTACTCTAATGATATTATTATAGACTGTTTTGCCTTCCTTTTAGTCAAAAGTAGTTTTCCAAAGATTCGATCTACACTGATTGGATAATGCAAGTATTTTGCAAAAAGTATCAACCTGTACTTGGGCACTCTGACTAGCAAAGTATCTTCTGGGCTGGTGTTCATAAAGCACTTAAGGGAAACCTTAACTTAAGTTTATGATATGGCAAAAATTAAAATCAAATCTGCTTTGTCAAAAACAATCTTTTTAATAAAATGTTGACCATTTTATTAATAAGAATTTGTTTTAAAACGTTTTAATGTTAAAATACATTAATATGTAATAGCCAGAGATTTAAGGATTTTTATAAAGTTATGGAATTTCCCTCACGATTTCTCTAAGGAGCTTTGTGAATAAAGGCCCTGGTCAATTGGAATGGCATCTTCTTTATAAAGCACAATCCTACCAGCCTACCCATCCTGAATAAGCTTAAGTTTAACGCGAGCCTTGATAACTCGAACAAAACTAAATGTCCCGCCAAATCATTAATATTTCAAAAAGGAATTACCACCTTTACACTCACACATGGATTACTCAAGCAGGTTGGTAACTGCAATATTGAGATTCACCCTCTATAACTCAAGAAGGTTATTAAAACCTCTGTGTATTCCTGTCTGACAGGGGCAAATAGTTCACAACTTGTAATAGCTGCGAATGGATTATGGAAGTGAAGTATCAACACAAGTCAATTAGAAGACATTATTTAAAATAATAAGCAATTGGTAACCTCTGATTTTTTTTAAATTAAATTCTTACATATCAGTTTGCACTTTAAAACAGATAATAAGAGATGGATTGCATATTTGTTGTTTTAACAAGGCACAAATATTGTTGTATTCAACATTGTCGATACAGAAAACACATGCAACAAACATTTTGACTATTTTAAGGACATAATGTTAAGTTGTAATGTTATTTAGCCATTTTCTTTTGTTTACTTACAAAATGACGACAAAAAACGCTTAAATGAAGGGATCAATAGAATACCAGGTAACTTTTGAACACAGTTTATTTGCTCAGCACTAAAACATGAACCACTTGAAAAGGTTTTGGTTTAGTTTTTCTAAGCCTTAAAAATAAACTTATCTGTATTCAATGCTTACCTAGCATTCTCGATTTCTCTGATAGTCTCTGACATTTTGGTTATTTTTTCTACTTGAGTTAAAGCAATATAATATGGAAACCTTGATAACTCAAGCAGTTTTGTAATCCCGGAGCGACCTCAAACTAAAGAAATTTTACGGTAGTGGCAGCGGATATTTATTTTATGGTCCCACTGAATAAGGGGGACAGGATACAAAAATTATGTATTTTTTGGTCCCAGTGGCATCCTCATTGGTTCTTCTTCTCCTCCTTAACGATGTAGATGTAATTCTGGCTGCCGATGGCCACTCTAGGATGGCTGCCCTTGTGGTCATTGTCCAGGCAATACACACTGTAAGCGAGGTCCAGCAACTGACCAGTGGTCTGAGAGCAAATACCAAATATACATTGAACAACAGTAACTAGACCTTTGTCAAAAAACGTGAATAATACTCTTGCATTGATTTTGCAAACTATGTTCATGGGCAATTATATTTGGAAAATGTGGGCATGACAAGTGTTGTGTTAATGCGATGAAATATTTTAATTTTCATTCGTGTTCGTGGGAGCGTTCTCTATATCGCCAAAAAAGACACCAAGGTTTCACTGGTTCCACCATAGAAATCGGCTCCAAAGCGTTTCAATAAATCTTCAACTTTTGAGTTTAAAAAATAGGGTTAAACTAATTCTAGCCCCATTTTTTAGGCATTTGTCAAATCAGAAGGCCAGCAATCCAGCATTCTCGAAGTGATTTGGTATATCTTTTATGTCAAAAATATCACACACAGTTTGGTGAAGATCTGATGAAAAGGAAAAGTGTAAAAAAACATAAACAAATTAGCAAATCAATATACTCTGACCTCTCAAATGGGGCACATCTAGATTAGGNTATATTTACAAAATTATCTTAACAGTATCAATAACATTCTTATGACAAACATGACAGACTCACTGAAAATTATTGTTTTCAAAAGTGAAATTATAAAATGTAGTCCGTTTAACAGATTTTAAAGACTATTACAAAGTAAGCATATGCTCTGTGTTAAGTACTATTCACTGTGGTATTGTATGACAAGACGCACCAAAATTTGAAACATTGAATATGTTAGCACCGACATTGTTATCATATATGACTGCACAGTACAATATTCCACTTCAAATGTGCTACTGCAAGCGATTGTCAAGATAAATCACTTTTGTGACCATGTTATTTGGTTCATGCAACTTTATAAACACGTAATAGACCTGCACTACATTCTCTTCTAATTTAACAGGATTGACTTAGGCAAATTATCTAGTCCAATATGGACACAAAGGCTACAACAAATGGATCAGATTTTTATGGGAATATTGCCAACAAATTTTAAAGCGAGTATTTGCAACANTGACGTCTTTTGACGCTGTTTTTCTTAGAGTTTTAACGCACCACAGAACTTCAATTGACACGTTAAATTAAAAAAAAACGCCGGAAATAAATCCTGTGAAAAGCACTGGTATGCTGTGCGGTCTAAGGGTAGTGTTGTTTAGTTATTGAACCATATTATTCAATATAAAACATTCACCCTCGCACTAATGCACGGCAATTTTAACCCCAGGGCCATGCTTTTAGAGGAACAATACATAATGTTACATTCAAAATGGTACACCTCTTGACCTTGTTGTTTAAGACAAATTTAAATTTAAAATTACTTTACTACATAAAATACCATTCATGTGACGTCTGGGTAGTGGTAAATTTTAAGCTCAGGTACACGATTTGAACAGCTTTGGTTGAGGACCACCTTTGGGTTTCAAAGGAGAAAAGTATTTAAGTGAGTTACTTTACAAGTCTTGTATAAATCTTGCTACCCCTGATTTGTATGTGTAGTTGGATCCTCGCCGTTTTTGACAGTATTTCAGCTTCAGCTTTATTTCATTTAACCAATTCACACTTTTTCTGTGATAGCTATGACGTATTCAAGCGATAGATATCACGTGCGCATGCAGTAATTGGAGAATGAAACTTGACGAAATGCGAACCATTTTGTTACTAGTGCACTGAGAAAAAAAATCTGATTCTTCGATGATCTGATACGTATTCTTATTGGTCAGTTATCGCGTACGTACGTCTCAGCTATCGCGTGTGAACGTCATAGATATAGCGTACGCACGTCCTATCTATCGCGTGCGCACGTTATTGCTATCGAGTGCGCACGTCATAGCTATCGCGTGCGCTCGTCATAGATATCGCTTGCGCACGTCATAGCGATAGCGTGCCCATTTAATAGCTATCGCGTGAGCACGTTGTAGAGACTACTAAATACAGTATTCCCTATTTCCCCTTTATACCATCGTAGATTCGTCATATTTACCGCTTTCCGTTTGCTCTTGTCTTGTTTACCCTTATCCGTTCAAATGATCGTTGCTTACTAGTCGTCATTCAAAGAGAATCTTAATTTTATTTATCCAATAAAGTAAGATTTATTAAGATTTTGTCATAAATGTATCCTTTGGAAAGGTGACAAGTTTTTTTTGTAAGATTGCTCTAGAGAGAAAATTTTTGAGACCCAGATTCGAACTCGTTCTATAACGATTGAGTCATGAATATAGCCTTTAGTGTGGTTACTAGCTTTTATGTAAGACTCAACTAGTTTTTGACGCATGTGAACCAGATTCGTAATCGGCCTTGATATTGCAAAAATGAACATTTTGACAAAGTTTCATCAAGATTTTGTCATACAGTTAGTTTCTAGTGTAATATCATGATTTGTATTAGACTTGACCCTGATTCGAACACAGCATAGAAATGTATAGAATAAAAATTAAACAAGTTTCATCAAGATTGAGTAATAAATGTGGCCTCTAATGCGGTCATAAAGTTTGACCTGGTGATCTAGTTTATAAACGCACACGTAACCTAGATTCAAACTCGGCCTAGATAATGTCAAGAAAAATATTCTGACAAAGTATTATAAGGCTTGAGTAGTACATTTATTTTTATAAGATTTGTCAAGTTGACCTTGTTTTTGTACGCACGTAACCCAGATTCTAACTCGGCCTACTAGACATTGTCAGACTTAACTCTTTAACTAAGTTTCATCAGGATTAAGCATACATTTGGCCTGAGTGGTTACAAGCTTTTTCTAAGATTTTAATTAATGACCAAGTTTTTAAACGCACGTGACCCACATTTTACCTCGTCCTGATATTTTCGGACTACATTTCATAAAGATTGGGTGCAAAATGGGGCCACTACAGTGATTACGAGTTAAAATTGGACTGGTTAAAAAATTGTTTAGGACGATATTCGTTGAAAATTTCTCCCAAATATATTCAAAGCTGTATATATTGCTAATAATGAACTCTTAATAAAAACATATAGTAATCCAATGAAAAACTATCAATGACTTGTTCCAATCTGTACTTTGTACTATCACTTATTGATAAAGGCAGACAATTAAGTGTTGGAATAAATTCAATTTTATTCAGGTCCATTTTTTTTCTCAATATGTATCTTTTGATTTTTTTTGCATATATTGCCATATTATAACCTTAAATACAAAAAATCATTATGAAAGCAAATTATTTATAGCTAATATAAATACATTATTGAGAATACATGGGTCATATTTTTGTAATCAGATCTGCTTTACAAACGTTCCCATCGCGCTTTTATTGGCAATTAAATATGTCGGTTTGAAACATATCAAGCGACTTCGATGGACAACAGAAATTAAAGTTTCATGAACAGTAATATATTTATTTTTTGAATATTGTTTTCACATTCAGCCGATTCCCGCGAAAAGGAGGTAATATTTATAATGGTGCTTTTGACAGCATAACCATTAACTGTACATTAAATATGAATGCCATTATCACAAGAAATTTGAAGTAAAATTGATTCTTTACATGAAAACACCTACCGCCTAGTATGTTATGTTTACAATTAATAATTTAGATGATGTTTTAAAGCAATCAACCATTTCACTACTAAAAAACTGCCCTGGAGCAATTATCTGATATTTCCTGCATGGTAACTATATCACTTATTACTTTGATCATGCCCTTATGCATACTTTATTATAAATGTCATGTCACTGTACACCATTGATGCCACATCAACATTTTCAAATTGATCCGTTCTGGAACGTGCGTGCGAAATAAAAATATTTTGATTCCTATTTCGATACTATAACTTGCGAGCGGAAAGCGATGCAGAAAACGTATCCGTCCGCATTTATTGAACTTGCCAATAATTTCATCTTTATGCAATCATAATCTGAACCAGTGTTTGTTCTAAAATCGTGTAAGTGATCATTAAAAACAATCCATGACTTGTGCAATTGTGTTGTTTCAACTGTTACTCATGGATGACAAACGATAGGTGTAATATAAAGTTGTTGTTTTTTTTGTTGGCTATAATAACTGGAGGCATATCCTCAACAATTTTAGGCAACTCTCTAAGACAACTATCCAAAGCCAGNAACTCTTCTCGACTTCTCTAAATCGTACTTAATGTATGTCACGTTGAGGCCTTATTTTTACTCCTTGTCAAAAAGTGTGTAAAGTAGCTGGTTTATTATCTCAGTTTCTAAACGAAACCATATTTCAAGATGCAACGAAATTAATGAAAAATTCAAACAACATAAGTAAGCTTATGCTGGTGGAAATCTCCGAAAAAACATTACTTCACCGACGAAACAAACATCGCAAACTATCCGTATATTCCCTTTAACCAATCGTTGATGACGATTAATATAGATTAGGCATAATTTTATTACGTATTACTCAAGTCTCAACAGATGTACACAACTGACAAAGTAATACAAAATAATTTAGTCAAAATGGCCTTTGAATGGAAACGCGCAGGAAACAAGAAATTGAGCAGTTGTTCGACGGATTTTGGCCCGAACAATTCGGAGCCCGTGAGCGAAATAAACACAAAGAAAGTTCTGTACAATTTATGATGTAATCAAAGCCAAGCAAAACGCGAGAAATAAAACCCTTATTGTGACGATATTTGTTGAAAATTTATCAAAACAGATTCAAAGCTGTATACATTGCTAATAATGAACTCTTAATACAAACATATAGTCATCCACTGAAAACCTACCAACTTGTTCCAAATGGTAGCGTATACTATCACTTACCGATACGGGCAGACAATTTAGTGTTTGAATCAATTCAGTTTTATTCAGGTCTAAGAAACCATTTTTTTCTCTAAATATGTATCTTTAAATTTCTTGCACATATTGCCATATCAGATAATTAAATACAAAAATCATAATGAAAGCAAATTATTAAACGCTAAAAGAAATACATCTTTGGGCGCGTGTTTTTGGTTTTTGTTTGCGACAGAAGACATCTGGCTTATGCATAGATCACACGAGATATTACAGTGTATTTCCTCGTCTTCATCTGAAGTTCCGACTGCGTTATGCATAAAACATGCGAACATCAATGATTATGAAAACTCACTGCTGACGTCGTTCTTATTTTTTGCGGGAAATCGGGCACGGTTGACTATTTTTTAGTCATCCGGAAAGACAATGGCACGCGCAGGTGAGGGATTAAATAGGGAGAACTATCATAATATTTGTTTTTTTCCTATGATTTATGATTTATTGCAATAATGTCTTACTTTACTTTACGGATTGCTAGATTTTATTATCAAATTATGCATTGTTTTTATTTCATTGTGAAAAATTCTCAAATCTAACATATTCTGTCCACTGTAAATAATACGATGATTAATAATGATAATACGAACTGTAATGTTCATAATTTAAAAACGTGCTGTACAAAAACAATATATATTTAAGTATCTATGCTTCGGAGCGCTTTTATTGGTAATTANCAAAAGAAACATATTTTGAGCTTTTTCGATATAATCAGAATCAATTTATTGTGTTCATAAGTGTTGATCTTTAATTCAAAAAGCATTCAGCGCATGAATTTGTGCCATTTTAATTTCGTATTTTTAACTGTTTAACGAAAAATACTACTATGTAGGCTTTACAAGTATGTTTAGAAAAAAAAAACTCCGCTCTAAAACATTGTTGTGGTCTTATGCAGATTTAAGTAAAATAATTAGTTGAAAAGCTTTCAATAAATTGACATCGTGATCTGTTTTCCTTTTGCTTATGTTTGAGAAAATTAAGGTATCGACACATTTGGATTATAATTGTTTAACCCAATTAAATAAATTGTTGATCCAGAAAGTCATTCATGTGCTTGAATCCTATTAAAGATTCTTCAATTTTGTTTAAATAATAAATATAAAACATGATCCAAAACACTTTGGCCCTGCAGACTTTCATTTGGACTATGGAATTTCGTAATTCACAAGCCATTTTTAAAACATTTCGCACATATTGCAAACGGATTCTTTAATAATGGATCTGACAAACACATGACGCCCATTTATCAACGTAACTTTACGCTCGAAATGAGTTCCGAAACTGATATTTACTACGCAAAGCTAATTTAAACAGTTTGGATGATAAGCATTTGCTGTAAATAAAGCGTTTTTTTTTATTATGTAGAACGAACAAGATTTCAATCCGGAAAAAATATATAGGCGAACTGTAAATTCTGTCGTTCAATACGATAAGGTCAATGCCAGGTTAATCTTGTCGGTATGTATGTATAGACCGGAATGTAGCTGAAATTACGATTTATGGGAGCTCACCATTGATTAAATGGTAAAACGTGCTTGACGAGGTAATCTCCCTTATATTGTAATATGAGCATACATATATATATGCAATTAATTATGACGTTTGTGCAAAAGTTGCTAGGGTTTCCGGAATGTCTACCAGTTAAAGGGTGTTTTCTCGTTATATTAATGCATATTAGAAAGTGTATCATACACTCAAATGATGGTTCATTATAATAATAAGAAAACACTGGGCACATACGTTTTGACTTATTTAAATTAATGTTCCAGCAAAACCAAGATATATACTTTGAAAAGGCTATATTGCATTGGCACCTATTTCGTTTTATGTGCACATTTAAAGAAAACACTCATGAGAGTTATCTTAAAGACAAGCTAAATTATGTTAAATTTCATTATTAATTTGAAATGTTAGTAAGTAGTATCTCTTATAAGGGGGGAGGTATGTGTCATGTGTTGTCGGGGGTTATACCATACCGAATATATAGTTTGTTTGCAACGTACAAATGTCTGAGTAGAACACTATACTATCAATAAAGCTTAAAACGTGTTCCTTTTATTTGCTTGTTATCCTCCTTAACTCGGATACACAACATGTTTACCACTAACACGACCAACCCAAATATTTGTGCCGACACTAAGCTATAGTTTCGTATTCTAGCTTGAGTTTTCGGCTTTGCGGCAAATTCACTAAAATAGCGTTTAACATGTTTGCGATTATTTATTCTTCATTCGATCATATTCGCAAAATAAACTCCCAATTAAATAAAGTTAAGTAAAGAAATAATTGTAAATAGACATTTTTAAATATGTATATGGCACTGCATATTCTTTTTAAAGTGCGAATTATAAAAAAAGGTAAACGGATAAAACTAATCAGCCGACCTGATATTACAATAGTTTTCATCTTAATAACGACACACGAACAGACTTAAACTGAATAAGTTGCAAAAAGTTACTAAAAGACGTCGGTCATAATGCATAGTTATTGTCGGATATGGTCGTTCCACCTTTTATCTTTATAGTGTGATACTATGTTGTTGTTGTGTTTTTGTTTACACTGGCACTCTTGCTTGAAACTATCGTAGTTCAACATAAAATATTTATACGTTTTGCAATAAATCATGGAAATATTGCCATGTCTGGCTGTAAAAATATATATTATCGATGTTAGATTTTCAGAGATCGAAAGTAAAGCCTCATTTATTATTCTGTTAACGTTAACACGCTTATTTTATTATTCATTTAAAGGTACACACGCTTCATTTATTATTCCATTAACAAACGGGCTACCGCTAAAATTTTAATAACACGTTGTCCAGAATGATTCTGTGTTTCAAAAACTAGACACCCTGTAGGGGAAACTTTAATGTTCTGGCCAGTAATTCTCTGATAAATAATGCATATATTCTAGGGCAGTAATTTGTTAAAATCAACAACACAACACTGGCACTACATACACGATATATTTTCTATATACCGTTCTTGGTAGTATTAAAATACGAACTACTTCTCAACTATAAGAAACTGAAATCGAATATAATACTCTTTGGACAGTAACAGAGACAAACTGTAGAACAGAAACATGAACATACTGACACACGGTGGAAATATGCTTACGATAGTTCGTGTATATGAGACTTGTTTTAAATAATGATGTTATCAAATGAAATCAACTCAATTGAATGATCAGATCTTATGCACGTTTTCTATACCAATATATTTGTATGTATGTACATACAAGCGGCATAACAGTCGAATTTGATCATGACGTGATAGATAGATAGATAGATAGATAGATAGATAGATAGATAGATAGATAGATAGATAGATAGATAGATAGATAGATAGATAGATAGATAGATAGATAGATAGATAGATAGATAGATAGATAGATAGATAGATAGATAGATAGATAGATAGATAGATAGATAGATAGATAGATAGATAGATAGATAGATAGATAGATAGATAGATAGATAGATAGATAGATAGATAGATAGATAGATAGATAGATAGATAGATAGATAGATAGATAGATAGATAGATAGATAGATAGATAGATAGATAGATAGATAGATAGATAGATAGATAGATAGATAGATAGATAGATAGATAGATAGATAGATAGATAGATAGATAGATAGATAGATAGATAGATAGATAGATAGATAGATAGATAGATAGATAGATAGATAGATAGATAGATAGATAGATAGATAGATAGATAGATAGATAGATAGATAGATAGATAGATAGATAGATAGATAGATAGATAGATAGATAGATAGATAGATAGATAGATAGATAGATAGATAGATAGATAGATAGATAGATAGATAGATAGATAGATAGATAGATAGATAGATAGATAGATAGATAGATAGATAGATAGATAGATAGATAGATAGATAGATAGATAGATAGATAGATAGATAGATAGATAGATAGATAGATAGATAGATAGATAGATAGATAGATAGATAGATAGATAGATAGATAGATAGATAGATAGATAGATAGATAGATAGATAGATAGATAGATAGATAGATAGATAGATAGATAGATAGATAGATAGATAGATAGATAGATAGATAGATAGATAGATAGATAGATAGATAGATAGATAGATAGATAGATAGATAGATAGATAGATAGATAGATAGATAGATAGATAGATAGATAGATAGATAGATAGATAGATAGATAGATAGATAGATAGATAGATAGATAGATAGATAGATAGATAGATAGATAGATAGATAGATAGATAGATAGATAGATAGATAGATAGATAGATAGATAGATAGATAGATAGATAGATAGATAGATAGATAGATAGATAGATAGATAGATAGATAGATAGATAGATAGATAGATAGATAGATAGATAGATAGATAGATAGATAGATAGATAGATAGATAGATAGATAGATAGATAGATAGATAGATAGATAGANTTAAACAAAAATGACAAATGTTCTAAGATAAAAACAATCGGTTTTCAAAGGTTAGTGTTATATGCAGACGTGCACAACATATTGAATTCAGAAAACATATTTTTTGTGCAGATTGTGTATCACGTGATGAACAGTGGGAGGTGTATATTTTGCGGCTCTATTTGAATATGTAATGCAGATTTTTAGTGCAGATTATGATGAAACCCTATTCGTCTGCGTCAATAATTTATTGCCGTAGAATTGTGAAGACGTGCAAAACAGATTGAGTTCTGAATACAGATTTATAGTGCAGATTGTGTTACTTCTATTTATATGTAAGCGTTAGATGCAGACGAACACAACAGATTGAGTTCTGAATACAGATTTATAGTGCAGATTGTGTAACTTCTATTTACATGCTTCTATACAATCTTCGCAAGTTTTATACGCGTGTTATAGCGTTAAGAACTCCGCCAAGGCCGGTCCCAAGCCCGCGCTGAAAAAGGAGGAGGGTTGGGCGTGGGGCTAGCAACCCCACCCCGTGAAAAACATACTTGCTACGGAAACGATAACAAGGGAACAAGCGACAACCGGCGCCGGGGCGAAGCAGACCAGGCAACTGGTCTTATGACGGATGGGGATCAAAGCCGCAAGGAAGTCTCCACCCCGATAGCGGAACTCTTGACGCCAAAACGATGGATCAGAATTGGATGTTGGAACGTGCGAACACTCTACCAAACTGGAAAGCTTGCGCAGGTAGTGAGTGAGCTGAACCGATACAATCTGACCCTTTTGAGAGTAACAGAAGCAAGATGGACTGGCACTGGCAAGCAGAAGCTGAGTTCCGGAGAAATCATCATCTGGTCTGGAAGAACTGACAACGACCACCGGGGAGGAGTTGCCGTCATCATCAGCAAGAGCAAGGCCAACACCGTGCTACAGTGGAAGCCTGTGAACGAGCGCCTGCTGTACGTCAGGATGAACTCCAAGTACGCCAAGCTGTCTGTTGTTGTGGGCTACGCACCAATAGACGACGCCGAAGAAGAGGAAAAGGATGCCTTCTACGACGCCCTTCAAACTGTTTTGGAGGACATCCCCCAACACGACGTGCTGATGTTGCTCGGCGACTTCAACGCTAAGGTTGGTTGCGACAACGAAGACAGAGAGAGGACCATGGGACGACATGGAGTGGGTGTGATCACCGACAACGGAGAGAGACTAGTCAATTTCTGCCAACAGAACGACTTGGTCAGGGACCCTGTTCGCACACAAAGAGATCCACAAACTAACATGGACATCACCTGACGGCAGGACCCAGAACCAGATCGACCACATCATCATCAACGGTCGATGGAGGCACTCTCTGCAGGACGTGCGTGTGACATGCAGACATCGGCAGCGACCATAGTCTTCTGGTGGCCAAGGTGACGTTGAAGCTCAGGAAAGCCAAGACGAGAGACATCAAGAACCAGCGCCACGACGTGGCCAAGTTGAAAGACCCAAAAGTGAAAGAAGAGTATAGGCTAACCCTCAGGAATAGATTTAGTATTTTGAAAGATGAGGCAGCACTGACCATCGAAGACTTTAACAGAGTAATAAAAGAAACAGGAGAGGAAGTTCTAGGCTACAGAAAGAGCAAAAAAAAACGAAAATGAACATTTTTTTTTGGCGACCCCAATAAAAAGTTGAGGGTCGGCACCGATTCTGGAGACACGGTCGGGCAACCGAAAACGGACCTATTTTTTTATTTGGCCTCGGTGTTCTTGAATTATGAATGCGTAATATCAGCCCACCCAACTGTGAGACAATACAAAAAAAAATAAAATGCAACAAACTTTTTTAATATTACATTAAAACTTGATTTATTGTACAAAGCATCGTCGAGAATACTTGAAGGTTACTATCAAAGCACACAAAGAAGAGATATAACTGTGTGAAAGCGAAGAACATATGAACATGTTAACTTACATTGGTCACGAAACAAACATATGCTTCATTTGTGTGACGTCACTGAAATGGAGAACTTAACAACTCGTTCTCATCTAGTTAATTTATCTAGCGTATTCATGTATGATGGTGTAATATGGGTAATGGTTTGTAATGTTATCCTTACTTAGAAATGCATGTGAGAGCATTGTATACCTATTACAGTCTATAGCACGTTGTTAAATGTGTTAACGTGACGTACATTTATCAGAACAAAATAATTATGATTATTTAACAAACCTCTCATGTGCCTATAAATAAAAATGTAATAGTCATAACGTTAGTAATATTGTAATGTTTATATTACATAGGGACCATTGGACAAATGGGAAAATAAAAAATCGATACAATATTTTACCACCAATCGTGTATCTAAAATAGTATAAACTCGAGAGCTGTTTGACGCTGTATTAATTATCGACGCAGGGCATATTTGATTTTCCATGACCATGCCAGAACATGTACTTGAGTGATATGTTTTATCATTTACGAAACGCAATAGAACAACATACATTAAGGTATGTTTTTGAATAGTTGTAAAATTGGTTTTAGGGCAATAATCAAACGCTACATTGCGATCATAAAGTGTTTTAATCATCATTGAACGGCTTTGATCAAACTCTCATGGCGTCTATACAATTAGAAATATTAAAATGAAAACGACTTTTCATAAGGGAAATGTGTTTATGTGTCGCAAGCGGCAAAATTCAAGCCCTCCATTGTAAATTTGTATCACTTATCTCAAAGATCAAAGAAATAAAAACATATGACGAACACCCATCAGGCACAACTAAGTGCGGGTAATGGATGTTGCGTGATATTCATCATGTTTTGTACCCTCGACGTTTAAATCACTAATGATTCCTGATCATTTTGATATTTTAACCTAAAAACCATTAGTGCGTCTAAAAGTACATAGTGATGTTATCAATAAATGCCCACATTAAATCAACTGCTACCGGACATTGAGCTGATGTAAACACAATCAAGTAAAACACTGGTTTGATAATTGGGAATCGTAAACTTTTACTTAAGGGACCATTCAAGGCAAAACGCAGCCGAGGTTAAAATGTTTGTGTCTATGGTGAATTTTAGATGTTATTGTATTGCCCCCAAGTCAATCATTAAGAGATGCTATCAACATTCGAGGCGAGCCGCAGTATCGATTTCGTCTCTTTCAGTTTACCATAATATAGCTATGTTTATTACGATCCTCTTGATTTTTTCTGTTGATTCTTATTTCAGGTTTATGTATTTCTAACCAGAACATTCATATATATATATACACAACAAAGCGTTTGCTACACAAATGACAAATATCTTTCTTTTTGTAAAATGTTGTGTTGTATTTCTAAAAGTTCATCCTGTTCACGTAGAGTACAAAAACCTTCCGTAAAAGGATGACTCGTAATAACTCCTGTCTGTGAAGATATATATTTCAGTATTTAAGTATTTGATAAATATATACTAAATTAAAACAAACGCAAATGTCTGACNGCGTGCGTGTGTGTTTGCGTATGTTTGTGTGCGTGTGTGTGTCTGTTTGTGTGTGTGGCAAACAATTGTATGACAGTTTGCAAAAGCTATATGCAAATACAAGACTTAATATTCGTAGTTACCCTCACAACAGCTGTACTGAAAAAAAAACAGGAGTTGTATTATCGGTAAGTTAACTTTCTTTTTGAATGTATGATTGAAATAAATACAACTTAAACCTACTTCTACCTAACACAAATTTGTCATTTATATATGTGAAGTGTTTAGGTCCTTAAACTACGAAATGAAGGATACTAAGAGTTTATGGACCGTTGACTATTTTTCTATGTGGACTGCGCGAGTAAAATATTGATGAATGGCGTCACCGCCCGGGTTGCACTCAACTGATTTGCAAAATGGCGACATGCTTACACTGAAATATATTATTTATCAATTATAATTTAAAATTAGTTTACAGATGTAAAATTGTATATGATATATTTTTCAAAATGTGAATGTTTTCGAGAGTTTAACTTACTTGGACACGTATTGTCATTGTGTGCCAGTGCTGATAAACTCGTTGATTATAAACAGGTTGAAACACAGTATGAAAAATGTCGGTACCATGTAAGAAATACCAAATTCGAGCCCAATATATATTCAAGCACAATTTGTAAGTATGTAGCGATCTCCACTTGAACATCTGCAAACATTAGACATTTCCTCCACCCAATTGCTTGTGGAATCGTTTCGTGGAAAAACTTAAGTGCATACTTCTAGAGCTCAACAATTCCCATAAATACTTAAATACTTTTAAATAGATCAATTGTTAGACAAACTGGCAGCAAGACATTCTAAATGCGAAGTAAATGTAAGTGTTTACAGAGCGATCGTGTTATCCACGGAAATCCGAACTTAGTAAAAACACTTGATGTAATTCTTTAACACTAACAAGGTCTTTTAATTGAGTCGTGTTCTGAGAAAACTGGGCATAATGCTTGTGCGTAAAGTGTCATCTCAGATTAGCCTGTGCAGTCCTCACAGGCTAATCAGGGACGACACTTTCCGCCTAAACTTCAAAGAACTTATTGATGTCTTAAATAATCGTTATTTAATATGCATATCAATTGGTTTTGTGACACACGAATAACATAATATCATAACTTATGCTTATATTAACTCAAAATTAATATCACTAATAATTTAGTTTATAAATTTAGTTTTAGAAATTATTATTTGGCAAGCATACATAAACGGGAAATGTGCATATACAGTTGTGAAATATAATGTGTATTTGTTATTTATCGAACTACTTAGGATTATTTATTGAACACGCAGCACTTTACCATTCCATAAGATTCAAACATGTTTAGCTCCACTGGCCAGAGGCCAGCGGGGCTTATGTCATGGTCCTGTTTCCGTCGTGCTTGCGTGCGTGCGTCCGTGCGTTAACTTTTTCTTTAAACATCTTCTTCTCCTAAACTACAAGTCCAATTCTGATTAAACTTCTCAGAAATGTTCCTGGGTTGAACCTCTTTCAAATTTGTTCAAATTATGCCCCTGGGGNCTTACTTGGACACTTATTGTCATTGTGTGCCAGTGCTGATAAACTCGTTGATTATAAACAGGTTGAAACACAGTATGAACAATTTCGGTACCATGTAAGAAATACTTGAACCAAATTAGAGCCCAATGCCATCATAGCCAGGCATCTCTAAACTGCATATGGACCTCGGTTTCTGTCCATATACAATTTTGGGTTGCCTGGCTGGATATTATTATGTCGAAAGGCTCTTATTGGGGGTATTCGCGTTCCTTAAACATTTATCTAAACGCACGCAAAGTGTTGATTACGTGTCGATGTACAATTTACATGGTTTATGAACAATGAGAATATATTTATAGAACAGGTTTTCTATGTATGTGAATATTGAAAAAAAAAACAGAGCGATAGTGTGCGCCTTTGTCCAAGTTACAATATGCATGTGGCGTGCGGTATCGTTCGCTTTACGTAAGTGCACGGTTAAGAATTATGTAATCTTTATCAGCAGTTATAGAATACGTAATATCCGTTATTCTTGTCCAGGATTGCACCACTGACTGGTGTCTAAGGTTATTTAAACTTAAGAGCTAAAGGCGTCCCTTGAAGTTTGCAATACCCTTGTCTGAATATACAAAAAGTCAAGACCAAAGAAGATGTAATACACGAACACCATTTATTCAAAGAATGACAAGGCATGAAATACAACTACATTTTTTCAATTGCTCTACACTCAAGAAGGCGTGGTGAAAGTCTTAAATAAAGCAAAGTTAGGTTGAACAAAATCCAGACAAGTTTAAAGTATAAAGCTCTGTACGGAAATTACACAAGCCGTAACGATAATGGCAGTAAGAATGAAGAGGTAACAGATCAAATTAAGGATGGTCAAAACTTTGGCCACATAACAGTAATTCAATTTAGGTTAAATGAAACTTAATATATCGGCAACAAATAAGCAAGACGAATGTTACAGTTGAATCAAACAATTTAACCAGACAACAAAAACTTTTTAGAACAATTAAAATATTAGTTGATAATTAATATTAATGAAATTAAATAAAGCTCTCAAAATGTATAGACATAAAATCAGCCAATTAAAGTGTTAATATTAACCTTTCAAAATATCGAAACGTTATAATTAATAACACTTTAACGTTTTAACCGACTTTTCAAATTGCAAATTTAAGCGGTACAGGCGCTGTACCGCTTCGTTGCATAGACATTAGACATACGTTTAAACTTAAGGGTATATATCTTAAAAGGCAGCGTTATTGGTCATGTATTCTCACTAATGTTTTCTCTATATTACCTTTAAACAAATTGCTTTCATTGAATTATCAAGAATACTTTAAATAATAATGTCAAAGTGTCCTTATCCTGAAACAATTAAGTAATTATTTATTTATCATAAATTTAAGCCCTTTTTCCGAGTTGTTACCTTTTCAAGAATGAACAAGAATGTATTTACTTAGCCTAAAACAGCTTAATTGAATCAGCTCTGAGAGACGATTATACTTCTCCCATAACAGTCTATTCACAGAGAGTTTGATTGGCTCAGAAAATAATCTCTATACATTTCACTAATATCCATATTAATTCACTTAAAGCAGCAAACCTGTACACACTAAACACAAGCAACTTATAACCAATGGATGATAAGCCTAAGCACAAGAACTATCATATAAGGCTGCAGGGGGATGATTAATTCTGTATGCGTAAGCGGGTGGGTTAAAATACAAGTTGGGTTTATCATAATATATGTTATGTAAATCAATCTATATCATCATTAAAACGTTGACGTATCGACTTTAAATTGCAAAGTCGGACAAAATCCATTGAATGATAACTAAAATCCCTTTATAAATACAAATGTATTTCAATTCTTTGGAAAAGAGTATTTGTAAATTATTGCACAGTTTTATGTTATTAAAATAATCTAAGTGCTCCAGTCATGCGTAACACATTCAAACTTGACGACATGCAGTTGTAGTAAGAGAAAATATCATTTTTATTTTTTTCCTGGTTGACAAAAAGTCCATTTTATACCATTATGAAATACAATATTCATGGGATATAACTAAAACACAATAGCCATGTATGCACTAGTTACCTTCATTGTATCACCAAATATGATTGATATTCATAATTTAAAGGTAGCATTACATAGCAACAATAGATTTTCATTATTTCAATTATGAAAAAAGCAGTGTACCTACACTACAAAGCTTATTATATGTCAAATCATCATGACAGCGGAATATCAAAACATTGTAAAGCAGCGAGTTAATGTTAAGCATTGTGCTCGGGCAGTGATTATTACTGAAGATACAACAGTGAATAATACGGTTTTCTCTCCTGCTGAATGAGCAGACGTTTCACATTTTGTGTATCAATATTTAATGTTCATTTTATGCATATGACGTTTTAATGTTGTGGTCGAGCAACTACTAATTGCTTTTATCTCGCATAAAACATTCAACACTTCAGTTCAGAAAATACTCTCGTTAGCCATAGAATTCTGCTATATATGAAAACAACTTTCAAAACATCGAAACGTTATTATAAATAACACTTTAACGTTTAGTTTCCGATCGAAGTTGCTTGATATTTTTTAACCGACTCTTCAAATTGCAAATTTAACCGCTACAGGAGCTGTCCGCTTCGTTGCATAGACATTAGACATACGTTTAATCTTAAGGATAGATCTCTTAAAAGGCAGCGTTATTGGTCATGTATTCTCACTTATGTTTTCTCTATATTACCTTTAAACAAATTACTTTCATTAAACGTTATGAAATGGCAAACTGTGAAAGCAAGTTTGCAAGGAATAAATTGATAAATCTAAAAGAAAAAAGTCGTATCTTAAGACACAACAAACTGAATAAACATGTTTGATGAAGAACTTGTTAATTGTTTGACTTACATGATAGTACCAACAAGATTAACGCTATTAACGTTTGAAAACATTTAATTAAGCCATGTATTTCCAAACAGCAAACCACTGCAGTGACTCAGAGCATTGATTAAAGCAATNGGATGACAATTTATGCACAAGCATTATGCCCAGTTTTTTCAGAACGCGACACGATTATGTACCAGTACTCACTGCCTTATCCATTAGTTCGTTTTCCCGTATGTCCATTTGTCTTGTCCGCCGTATTTTTAATACTGGCTCTGGAGATCAATGATGTTCCATAGCACTTGCCATTACTAAAAGGAGCAATGATATTAACCTGGAGGTTCTACTGCTTTGTGAAGACAGAGTGCATGCTGTATAACGACGTTGATTTGGCTTTTGTGGAGTGACTCAGCAAAATGTATTTGAAACCCTTATATAAGACCTTGAAGCAGAGTTCTTCTAGTGTCTGAGCTGCTACTTTATCATTATTATGCTGTATAAAGTTTATTACCGTTCGATTGTATGATTTCAAACTCAAACGAATAATTACATGTACACACTAATTTGCAATACATTTAGTTTACAATGAACACAAAATAACTTGAAATACTACACAACTCCAAAACAACAACATTGTCATCATACAAACGTATGCCTCTAAATATGTTGCTCTTAAACCAATGGAAAAGCACCGAGCGTTTAAAAAATCTACCAAGTGCTATATGAAGTGTCTAGATACCATGAATATTATTGGCACATGAATATTTCGTTCGAAATCATTTGTATCTGCTATTGTGGGATAATTGTATCGGTATTGACCGAAAATTTTGTCCAGTATCATCAATTATCATTGAACGATTAAGTGTTTTGAGGCGTTTGACCTCTTTTGGTTGTTAATGGTGGGGAACGAAAAAGACCTGAACAAATTCAATTATTTTTTATACTTATATCATATCATTAAACAAATGGTCAAATGAATGACAATTCCGTTCGCAGCTAACAGAATTTATATTTGCCTACCTCGCCAACTGTTGAATGCACTGTTTAGAGAAAAAAACATAAAATTGAAACGGGTCAACAGAAATAAAAACAAGAAGATCGACATTAACATAGATATATCATTGTGAACTGAAGAAGACAATGTCGATGCTGAGCCTCGCCTCCATTTTTCAACTACAATTCAACAATTTCTTAAGGTACATTCTAAATACCAACCCAGTGTTTTGGTAGATTGTTGAAACATCCGCTTAATATGATAAAGCCGGGTAACTATTTTTGTCGGCTTTTCTTGATGGAATCCCTTTCTGTACATTGTAAGACACCAATGCTTTTCATCTTCAAATATCAAACGATATCAAAATGACTCGCGAAACATAAAATATGATCTTAAATCCGCAACATTAAACACAACATATTAACCTAGGCTGCGCCTCGGCTTAAACGTTCCCTTTACTACAATTTATGAATTCCCTATGGTACTCCTTGAATATCCAGCGAGTGTTTTAGTAGATTGTTGACACATCAGCTTAATTTGTGCAAACATGATGTAATGTGGGCTTTTATTGATAGCATCCCTTTATGTGCAATCGGAGAATGAAATGCTCTTCATCTCAAAATATCAAAACTCACAAGCAATTAGTAATTTAAACCTCGGGGACGCAAAACTAGATAAATAGCCCGCAACACGTACTTCTCGTATTTAATATTGATTATGAGTGCTACTCGGATAATGTTATCACTTTGATCTTTGGCAAAAAAATAAGGCATGCACATTTACTATGGAAGCCTCGCATCCTTTTAGCTTTTAACAAATTAAAATATTTCCCTTATGACACGTCGGTTTTGTTTGTGAGAGTTCGCCATATTTCACACATCATCTCAATTCATTTAATTAATTTACATTTATCAGCGGAAAAATACAGGGTATATTACACATATAACACATATAAATGAAGTTGCAATCTAACATATCAATATAAGCATGTTGATATGCTAGATTGCTGTTAATGTATTAAGAGTAATATTGTTTTCGTCGTTTGAGCACGTGCGAATTAGACGAAAACTATTTTCCCTTGTCAATGTAAATCCGATAGGTTGCTCTGTAAGAGAGCGTTTTTCTCGTGGCCGAGTAAATCCGTTGAGACATTCAGCGTTGGGATTGACTGATCGATACATACATTAATTTACCACTGTGTAAACTTGCATTTTGAACATAACCAAATCTGCAAAAAAAATGGACTTGCATATTTTAATTAGGGAACTTTTTAGTAGAAGTGCGTGAGCAGAATATAGGAACAACAGAGCCGAGTAGGAACAGTCGTGAATAAGAAGGCGCTTCAAAAGCCGTCAGCTACCGTCACTTCCGGAAGCTTGCCACGTGGCGGAAACACTATATAAAGGGAAATGCAAGAGACGGAAATGGTCCCTGTTTCGCTTGAAACACACACTTCGAAGGCAACTGCCTGTATACCCGGCGGTTCCTGCAGCCTGACGTCCCTACCAAACAGTAGCCCCAGCTCGCAGAATCCTGTTACAACAGACATAGATTTAAAAGATTAGTATTCATTGTTTACTGGTATCTTTGCTTATAGTCAGGACATATTTACTGACTGCTGTATTGAGTACGAACAAGGCCAAAAAGACATACTGGTTAAAGCAAATTGAAAAATCATTTTCAGTTTTGGAAATTTATTAGAGCTAACTGATTCATTTTAGACGTTATTTAAAATGGATATAAAAATCCGTTCAAAAAGATTGCTGGATGATTAATTTTGATAGTACGCCTGCATATCATTGTGTGGATATTTTTCTGCCACACACACACACACATTATTTAGGTTTTGGCTGTGAAGATTGATCAGATGATGACATTGGCATCGTAAAGATATACAACAAAACAGTAATTATGTCACGGGAAATAAAGTCAGATTT
>VMBQ01008838.1:0-20662 GCA_007657795.1 Dreissena rostriformis
TTCAACCTTAACAATAATGACAGAGATATTGTGTGATTCAATCTTAACACTTATTACAGAGGTACTGCGTGATTCAACCTTAGCACTAATGATAGAGATACATCGTGATTCAACCTTAACACTAATGACAGAGATACTGTGTGATTCAATCTTAACAATTGTGACAGAGTTACTGGGTGATTCACCTCAACACTTATGATAGAGGTACTTCGTAAATCAACCTTAACACTAATGACAGAGGTACTATGTGATTAAACCTTAACACTTCTGACAGAGGTACTGTGTGATACAACCTGAACACTAACGACAGAGGTACTGTGTGATTCAACCTAAACACTCATGCCAGAGATACTGTGTGATTCCACCTGAACACTAATGACAGAGGTACTATGTGATTCAACCTTAACACTTATGACAGAGGCACTGTGTGATTCAACCTGAACACTAATGTCAGAGGTACTATGTGATTCAACATTAACACTTATGACAGAGGTACTATGTGATTCAACCTTAACACTTATGACAATTGGCACTATGTGATTCAACCTTAACACTTACACAAAACATTCATTAACATGCATGTACTATGTATTTATGTTTTTTTTTCATTACGAAACCCACGTTGATGTTACCTCAAACGACGTCCAAATTGTAAACCAGGTATTTGCATAAGAAAAACAATGGATAAAAACTATTTCGGCAACTGAAGGCAAATTGTTATTTTGCTCTTGACATAAATGATGTTATTTCTCTCTTGATACTAATGACTAATTTATTTCATTCTCACTCTTTTCTAATTTGTACATGTACTTCGATTTATGTTCATATATAATTCTTTCGTGTTTAATGTGTACGTGCGTTTTATTGATATTAAGACCGCTCTTGTATGAGTTGAGTGACTGACTTACATATTGTACATATTTATTAATATAAGTTAAAGGGACTGTAAACCACGAATGACGAAAAAAGAAAAGTTCTAAAATTCCGTATTCTTTTACAATTATTAGTTTGTATTGATTAAAATATCACGACTGGTACAAAACATAACTTGAAAAAAAGTTTGTTTTTCTTAATTTTTGTATTTATTTATGTTTACTGGGTGTGCATACAAGGTAACTACCAGTTAACTATAAATAACGCAGGTAGATTGATCATCATCGTCACGTGGTTAACCCAGGAATGCAAATTGTGCATGCGTAGTGAATTGTATATATTTTATATATAAAATGATCAATCTACTTGCGTTATGTATAGTGTGTATATCGTTATGTCACCAATTTTCGCGATGTACCTTCGATTTAACATCGCGAAATTTTTATACCGAATATACTGAAAATATTAACTTATTTTTCAAGTAATGTAATATACCAGTCGTGATATTTTAATCAATATAAACTAATAATTGTAAAAAAATACGGTATTTTAGAACTTTTCTTTTTTCGTCATTCGGGGTTTACAGTCCCTTTAAATACTAATGGAAAGCTGAACAAAGAATATACAAACATCTGTAAACTCTACTAGCTTGTCCGGAAATGGAGGGGAAATTATTACATTTATCTTTCTAGACGTTTTGTTCTGAGTGCTGAAATTTATAATAAAAGTCTTGATTGAAAACACCGATATATTGTTACGGATATTTATATCAGTACGAATGATACAAATATGACAACAATCACATAGTGATCGAGATTTAGAAGAAATCTTATGTTGTCATTTAGTTAAAACTTTCAGCTGTATGTTGTTTACGTCTGACTCTCAACTTGCGATCAAGACTTAAAAGAAATATATATTGACAATTTTAGTACAGCTGTTCGATGAGGAATGGAATAATTTCTATTTTGCGACCGAACACATTTTATTAGATTCGACAATAGTGGTGTAAATTTTTCATATATTCGACAAAATTTGGTGTAAAAATACCAAGCTTAAAAGGAAAGTTTTAGCCATTATATAATACTACGTTAATGATGTTGTTACCTCTGATGTATCTAGCATGTTTAAAGTTATATCGTATTCTCACCTCTTTCCACAAACCTGTGTAAGAACAAGTCCATTGTTAAGTTTAAAAAAACAATAACCAGTATGCCATACGATATACCGGTAAGCCGTTCTCAAATCTTATTTTTCTAGGCATTGGGTAAATTACTTTCACAGACGTAAATTAAATCACCCGAGTTACCTGCGCGCACGCAATATAACACGCAATATATCACGCACATTAACATCTGTATTCATGGGCACATTTGATTAAAATCATTTGATTTGTGATTGATTCTGGGGTAAGTTTGCGGTTTCCCTAAAACCGATTTAAACCCCACATGCTTTGAATTGACCGTTCAAAGGCGGTGATCCAAGTTTTAATCGTTTTGTGTAAAGTTGGTGTTTAAAACAAAATGCGGTTAAGAACAAGAATTTCCCTCCCGATAGTTTCTGGAAATTCATTATTTGCTATACAACAATTCATTTCCCTCCCCCTCCAACTAAATTATGTCAAATGTGTATCATTAATATTATTGGTGTAATTAAGGTACTACTGTCTAATTACAAATCGACAGTCATGGACTACATCATATGTGAAATTGGTCTGTATAGCTTGCTCATAGGGGTGCTGATATTGATATAGCTTGATTTAACATAAAACGTACGATGCGTAGGTCTGCTCTGGAATGACGCCGACAGAGATGTATTCAGTAGAAATGAGATGCAACAACAAAGCATGCATACGGATTATTTTGAGATGATTCCGTAGATAAATTTATTGGAATAACTCAGACGGACCTTCAATACAATAATGACATTTAGTAGCTACGGTTCAAAATTGAATTCTCTCCTCATTTAATACTTCGTTTTGCTTAAGTCTTTATTGGGAATGGTTAACTTAATTACCCACAGATTTATTTTAAACTGATTTGAACGAAAATCTAATTATTTCAACTGATAATATCAAGGGAAAACCTACGAAGATATTCGATTCTCATAAATAACATTGCAAGTCAAAAGCCACGGGCATAATCATAAATTTACTATATTAAGATCTTAGTAGCGCCGTCGAAACGGACAACCCGGTGCCAATATCACTATTTCAACCTATTGTTTCTATTTCTTCACTCTAGGCTAATAAATTCTTTCTGATATCTTAGCGGCTTGTCAGTGTGGCTATAATGATTTTTTTGTCGGCTAATTCACAAAGGAGGAAATATTTTTAAGTACAACAATTACAATTTAGAGAATGCAAGGAACAATAGGATGGACCGAAATGAAAAAATCGAGCATCGAACAATAATTAACACATAAATGATACGCACCAGTAAACTGTACTAGTATGAAGATAATTGCAGACAAATGGGAGTAACTATGTCAAATAAAAGATTCACTCTTAATACCAGTTGTCTCCCATGTACCATAATCTTGATTGAAATGAAATCATTTAGAGACAAAATCGAAAATGTTTATAATGCATAGAAAATGTAAACATACATATTAATTGGACGAACAAAAACATTTGAAACAATACTAGTATGTTTATTAAATATTATACAGAAAGTGGTCATAGCAAATCTATCTACTAAAGGACTTTTAATTGTCAGACTGCACATGGTTTAAGTCCCTTAACATTGAATGTGTGCCAACATTTCTATGCTATTTTGTTATATGACTGACAAGTCAGTGTTTATAAAGCGTAACACTCTCATTTGTGTTGTTAATGAAGACACCGTTGTTTTCGGTATTGTTACACATTTGAGCGGTGCTTTGGGAAAACGGGATTAAATGCATGTGACACATTTGACCGGCGCTCTGGGAAAACGGGGCTTAAAGCATGTGACACATTTGAGCGGCGCTCTGGGAAAACCGGGCTAAATGCATGTGACATATTTAAGCGGTGCTCTGGGAAAACGGGGCTTAATGCATGTGACACATTTGAAACCGGGCTAAATGCATGTGACATATTTGAGCGGCGCTCTGGGAAAGCGAGCTTAATGCATGTTACACATTTGAGCAGCGAACTGGGAAAACGGGGCTAAATTCTTGTGACTTATTTGAGTGGCGCTCTGGAAAAGCGGGGCTTAACGCATGTTACACATTTGAACGGCACTCTGGGGAAACCGGGCTAAAAGCAAGTGACACATTTTAACGGCGCTTAGTTTTCACCAAAGGCGGTTCTTATGCTTCTAGTTATCACAAAATACTCATGTTAATGCAATTGCCTCTGCTTTTAATGCTTGCTTAATACGTGAACATTGACGTGTGTGAAGTTAGCCTATTTAGCAAGTTTAGTACATATGTTGAAACATGCATCCTATAAAGCCGAGTTAGCCTGCTCACAGGGGTCAAACAAAAAATTCGGGTCGGGTCTGCACCCCAGGAAACTCGAAACCTTGTGAGCAGTGTAAAACCATTGGGAACAGTGTTCGGTATTTTACCATAAACTTACATAGGGTAAGTAAATTGGAAAAAATGAAATTTTCAAAGTCCAATTTGATACAACTGTGTATTAACATTGAAAACAAAGGTATTGGCCTACATGTAGAAAAAATCCTGACAAATTTTCTTAAAAAAACAGCGAAATGTAGCTCCCTGAAGTAGAAGATCAGGCAAAATGGGCGATTTTAATTTGCAAGCCACTACAATAATTAAAGGATTTATACAAACTTTCACATGTCTGGCCATAAAATATTTAAGTCAGGCTTCTCATGTGCTAAATATATCCAACTATTAATCCTATTCAACAAGTAATGCTTATTTACAATGCAATTGGACTCAATCAGACCTGAAAAGGTTTAAGGCAAAGTTTTTTTCAATGGTCCTATTGTTAGTAAAGTATGGCAACAAGGCCGTACAAAATGCAAGTCAAGCTTATTATGCACTTTACTGTACTAGTATTTTCCCAAATTTTCATTTTTTTCCAACACGTATACGATGGCTTTAATAAAATTGCCAAAAAAAAGGCATGAGAAAGATCAATACCGTCTTTTTTTCTACACTTTGGTGCAAGAGTTATTTATTTTTTTATTAAAATCTTGCTTTTGGCTGTTGAATGCGCTAGTCAATATTCGTATGTGCCAAATGTTTCCTACTGCGCATTATATAATCCAAAACATATAAAGCTTACATATAAAGTTATTGTTTATAAACAGGCACTGAAATGCTAAAAGTAATGTTTCTTTCATACTGTGTCCAAGAAAAAAGTGAGTTTCTTGTCAAAATGTGTTTTTTGGCCATAAAATATTCAATTCACAATTTTGTATGTGTTTAACTTTCCAACTGTTCATCTTATATAGCTTTCTGATAATGTCATGGATTACAAACAGACAAACAAAGGCTAAAAGCAATGTTTATTGCATACTTTGGGTTAAAAAATGGTGATTTTCTTGTTAAAATATGGATTTAAGGCCTTAAAATATGCAAGTCAATATTCTTATGTGCTTAATTTTCTTACTGTTCATCTTATTCAATTAATATAGCTTATTTATAAAATTATTGTTTTTAAACAGGCACGCAAATTCTTACAGCAATGTTTCTTGCATACTTTGAGGTAAGAAGCAGTATCATTCTTATTTTAATGTAGATTATAGGCCGTAGAATATGCAAGTCTATATTCTTTTGTGCTTCCAACTGTTCATCTCGTTCAACAAATATAGCTTACATATAAGGTTATTGTTTAGAAACATTGTATGTATTAACATATGAAATTTAAAAAAATGGAATAAAAAACTTACTTAAAAAAAAGTTTTGAACGTTTTAAAACACCTGGGGGCTAATGTCCTAGCGTGCACTTTTTTGAAGGGGCTAATGTCCTAGGGGCTAATGTCCTAGGGGCTAACATCCTAGAGGGCTAATCTCCGTACCCCATATCACTAGGGGTTGTTGATAATAACAGATAAGAATTAAGGATGCCCCAAGACAGGTGATATATTGGTACTAATAGAATACATTGCAGAAATGTGTACATTGTCATCACTATATCTGTTAATATTAATGAAATAAATCTTAGGGATACAATTGCGATATTTTATTATTAACTCTGGTACTAATATATATGCGCCAAATTATACAATTTATATATTTATAAATTAAGTTATAAATATCAATTAATTAGTTCTGAATGGTAATTTGTGCACATCAATACCTCAGATGTTCAATAACAACAATACGGAATTTACATAAAACTTAATTTACAAGTATTCAAAAGAATATGGTGAAATAAGCTCGTGCAGTTCATTTGATTCAAAATGTATGATCTTGCTTAGGTGCATCTCACCAATAGAATGATTGAAAACTAGTAAACATACATGCGGCCACACTTGCACATCAGTACTTTTAAGGTTTGGTTAATTTTGAAGGTTATCCTGGGCAGATATAATAAAACATGAAAGGTAAGTGTGACATGCATGATGCTAAAGCTTTTTAATCCAAAGGATGCTGGTTAAAGCCTCGTTGGTGTAAATTTTAATAGATTTTCAAAAAAATCATTGTTCATGTAGGAAGAGCTGATTGATTAACATGGACAAATACTATTATATATGAAGATCGCAAAAATAAATACTCAATTTACCGGTAACAAATGTATGCAGTCTTTTATTTCAAATCTAAATTTGAGTATTAATTGGAGTAACGTTTTTTAAGATATTATTTAAAATTATAACAAGAAATATCTTTTTAAAAGATATTCAGCGTATATCCTGACTTGGAAATAAAGTAAGAAAAAATACGTATTAATTTGATTCTGTAGTAAAAACAAAGATGCACACTTGTTGAAAACAAACCCTTTTCTTTTAAAATTATTTTTGTTTTTATTAATTTTGATAAATTGCCAGGACAGAATTATGGGCCTTTGTTTTTGACATATGATATAGTGCGAAGCTAATGATGGTGCCCTAATAATGATGATGAATAACATGATGTAAACAGAATGTAATTACTTATGTGTGTGTGTGTGTGTGATAGAGAAAATGATCAAAAAGTAATATATATTTTAACATGCATATCAAATACCACACACTATGACAACAACTAATATTGTTGGTATAATCTATATGTACATTATGTGAGTTATATGGGATCCCAACCAGGATTTGAACCTGGATTTCCTCTCCATATTGAAAGGTGTGTTTGCTTACACTATAAGGATGTTCCGATTAACAGCAATACTGGCTACAATTATTTCTGTCAACTTTATTAACTATTTCAATAAGTCTTGACACAAATATGTGTAAATACATACAGTATCGTACGCAGTTACATTGACCCAGATGCGCGCGTATTTTTTTTGACCCGTGGATTTTTTTTTTTTTTTTTTTTTTTAGGGGGGGTGCCTGTTTGAGCACAACTATTTAGCGACCTTTTCAGCCTATTTAAAAAGTTCAGTACATAGATTGGAAAATGCATTATACTTAGCCTATTTAGCATATTTAGCAGAATGTTCAGCCTATTTAGCCTACTAGTATTTAGGAGGTGTGATACACATGTTAAAAAATACATCCTATCAAACATATTTATCAGTATTTCCGCCTATTAATCCATTTGAGCAAGTTTTGTACATGTATTGAAAATACATCATATTTAGCATATTTAGCGTATCAAGCAGCTTTTCCTGCTTATTTAGCCTATAAAACAAGTATATCAAATAAGTTGAAACAAGCATCCTTTTTAGGCAATTTAGAAACCTATTCAGCCTATTCAGTCTATTTAGCTTTTTCACCAATCATATTAAACAGGTTGAAACATACAATTATTAATTTTTAGCCTATTTAGCAGCCATTTGCATTATTCGCACAACGAGTTTGTATGCAACTTTAAGGGTCCCATTCGAACAACTAAGAGTTATCACAAGGAAGTGACCTAGCGCTGATCTCGCGTCGGCTGCCTGTCGGGCTGACCTAGTTTCGACCCGGGGTTTTAGTTAGGGTTGGCATGTGGGGGACGTACATAGAGCCTATTTAGCGTAGTGTACACACTATATACGGCAAGTGGATATGCAAATTTAAGAGCCCCTTTCGGACAAACAAGAGTTATTCCCCGGAAGCGGCCTTGTGCACGCTGATCTCCCGTCAGATGCTTGTCGGGCTGAACTAGTTTCGGGCCGGGGATGTAATTAGGATAGGAGTCAGAGGGGGACGGCGTACATACATCCTATTTAGCATATTATGCGCTATATTCACGGCGAATGGGTGTGCACTTTTAAGTCAGCATTTCGGACAAACATGAGCTATCCCCAAAAGCGACCTAGTGCACGCTGAATTCTTGTCGGCTGTGTGTCGGGCTGACCTAGTTTCGGTCCGGGGTTTTATTTAGGGTCGGCGTCAGGGAGGTGGGTGGCGTGCATGCATCCTATTAAGCGTATTAAAAGTATGCGCTATATCCACGGCGAGTGGGTCTGTACCTTTAAGGTTTTCGGAAAAACAAGTTATCCCCCGAAATTGACTTATTTCAAGGAGATCTCTCGTTGGTTGCCTGTCAGGCTGACCTAGTTTCGGCCCGGGGTTTTAATAACGGTCGGCGTCTGGGGGACAAACATACAGGCTATTTAGCATATTATGCGCTATATCTTCCGCGAGCGGATATGAACCTTAATGGTCCCTTTCGGACAAATAAGAGTTATGCCCCATGTGAAACATTTTTGGTTTTCGCCAATGGCGGTTCTTATGCTTCTAGTTATCACAAAATACTCATGTTTATGCATTTGCCTTTGCTTTAAATGATTGCTCAATACGTGAATATTGGAATATGTACTTCATATGTTGTATATGTGAATATGTGAATATGATTTTCATATAAATTCACATGTAAATATGCTTGAATATGTAATACATAATGCATAGTTTGTGTCATTGATTCATATTTTATTCACGTTTTAAATTAAAAACGAAAACGCTATTCAGCCTATGTATAAGTTCAGTTCATAGGTTGGAAAATACATTCTACTTATCCTGTTAAGCATATTAAGCAGACTGTTCAGCATATTTAGCCTAAAGAGGAGGTTTTTGTACATAGGTTGAAAAAAATACATCCTATACAGCAAATTTAACAGTATTTTCCATCTATTATCCAATTGAGCAAGTTTAGTACATATATTGAAAATACACCACATTTAGCATATTTAGCCTATCAATCAGCCTTTTTCCTGCTTATTTAGCCTATTTAAAAATATATGAAATAGGTTAAAACAAATATCCTATTTAGGCAATTTAGAAACCTATTCAGCCCATTTGGTCTTTTTAGCAATCTTATTTAATAGGTTGAAACATACATCCTGTTATTAAGTTTCAGCCTATTTAGCAGTCATTTGAATTATTTGCACACCGAGTGTATATGCACCTTTTGAACAAAAAAAAATAGTTATCCCAAGGGAGCGACCTAGTGCACTCTGATCTCCCGTCAGTTGCTTGACGGGCTGAACTAGTTTCGGGCCGGGGATTTAATAAGGGTTGGCGTCAGAGGGGGGGGGCGTACGTAAAGCCTATTAAGAATATTATGCGCTATATCCACGGCGAAAGGGTGTGCACTTTTAAGGCTGACCTAGTTTCGGTCCGGGGTTTTATTTAGGGTCGGCGACAGGGGGACGAGCATGCATCCTATTTAGCGTAGTATGCTCTTTATCCACGGCGAGTGGGTATGCACATTTATGGGCCCCTTTCGTCTAAACAAGAGTAATCCCCCGGGAGCGACATAGTGGACGCTGAATTTCCGTCAGATGCCTGTCGGGCGAACTTAGTTTCGGCCCGGGATTTTAATTAGGGTCGGCGTCAGGGGGGAGGGGCGTACATAGAGCCTATTGAGCGTATCATGCGCTTTATCCATGGCGAAAGGGTATGCACTTTTAAGGGCCCCTTTCAAACAAACAAAGAGTTATCCCCCGGAAGAGACCTAGTGCACTCTGATCTCCCGTCGGCTGCGTGTCGGGCTGACCTTGTTTCGGTCTTGGGTTTTATTAAGGGTCGGCGTCTGGGGGACGTACAACCAACCTATTTAGCGTATTATGCGCTTTATCCACGGCGAGTGGTTATGCACCTTTAAGAGCCCCTTTCGAAAAAAAAACAAGAGTTATCCCACGGCAGAGACCTGGTGCACGCTTATCTCCCGTCGGCTGCGTGTCGGGCTGACCTAGTTTCGGTCAGGTGTTTTATTAAGGGTCGGGGTCAGGGGACGTGTATACAGCCTATTAAGTGTAGTATGCGATTTATCCACGGCGAGTGGGTATGCACCTTTCCGAAAAACAATAGTTATCCCCCGGAAGCGACTTATTTCAAGAAGATCTCCCGTCGGTTGCCTGCTTGTTTCGGCCCGGGCTTTTAATACGGGTCGGCGTCTGGGGGACGTACATACAGCATATTAAGCATATTATGCGCTATATCTACGGTGAGTGGATATGCAACTTTAAGGGTCCCTTTCGGAAAAATAAGAGTTTTTCCCCTGGAAGCGACCTTATGCACGCTGATCTCCCGTCAGCTGCCTTTCGGGCTGATCTAGTTTCTTACAGGGGTTTTAATTAGGGTCGGCGTCAGAGGGGGAGAGGTGGGGCGGGGGTACGTACAGCCTATTTAGCATATTATGCGTTATATCCACGGCGAGTGGGTCTGCACTTTTAAGAAACCCTTTCGGACAAACAATAGTTATACCCGGAAGCGACCGAGGGCAGGCCGATCTCCCGTTGATCATTGCAAACACCATCAACAACATCACCACCACCATCGCTACCATCACCAACACCACCATCACCATCACCAACACCATCACCAACACCATCACAACCACTTCCACAACCACCACCACCACCCCCATCATCACCATCAGCACCACCTTCACCACCACCATCACTTTTACCACCACCGTCACCACCACCATCACCACCACCATCCNACACCACCATCACCAACACCACCATCACCACCACCACAATCACCACCACCACCACCACCCCCATCACCACCACCATCACCACCACCACCATCACTTCCACTACCACTACCATCACTTCCACCACCACCACCACCACCATCACCACAATCACCAGCACCATCCCAACCACCATCACTACCACCACCTCCATCACTTCAACCCCCACCACCATCAATTCCACCACCACCACCATAATCACCACCACCACCATCACTACAACCACCATCGACAACACCACCATCACTTCCACCGACACCAGCATCACCCCCATCATTACCCCCATCATCACCACCAGCACCACCATTACCACCGCCATCACCTCCACCACCACCATCACCACCACCATCACCACCACTATCACCACCATCACAACCACCACCACCATCACCACCACCATCATCATATGTTTATGGAACGGCTAAATTTAAGAATCTTAATGGCATCCGTTAATGTTGCGACCTCCTTCTCCAGCAGTGGAACCGGATCTTGTTAGGGTCCCATCTGACACGAACTGGTAACTGACCTGGAAATAAGTTAAACACTACTTTATTGAAAATAAACACTTCAGTAACATTTTAACCAACGAAAATATTAAGGGGCGAAACAGCGGGTTTATCGCCCTTTTTCTCCTTCTCCATACCTAACACCCCGCCGAATACACACTTCGAAAAGAAGATAAATATATTTACAACGCATATAAATGCAAAAACTAGAAACGCGTGCATTTTCCGCACATGCGTCCATTTCCAAGAAAATGTCAGAGTTTACGTTATACAGCTGCACTGAGAAAAGAGATAAAATGATGTACGACCGTAGTTACTGCCTTTAGTGAAAAGTATTGCTGTTGGAAAACAGAACGAAAACGATATCGATTAGACTTGATGTTTTAAAGCTAAGGCGTTTTAACACTGCTTACGCTGACTCGGGCAACTCGGACTCGCTGTACCAGCACCGTCGACCCGCGGCGTCAGTGTTTACGCTATGGGGTAGAAGAGAGTGTCCCTCGCAATCAAACTGGGGAGCCTTGCCAGAGTTTGAGCAGACAGACAAACAGACAGAGCGTCAACAACATTAAAACGTACAAGCTCTTGAAATCAAGTCGAATGGACAGTGTTGTCTTTCTGCGTACCAACAGCAGTATTGCTTACCATTGGAACTCAACGACAATCGCACATCACACTTTTCTCTTTAAGCACATTTGTGTAACGTCAATTTAAAAAAGAAATCACTTATCTTTGTATTTACAGCAGTGGCAGGGATGACATTTCAACGATCCATACTTTGGTCTTTTAACTGTGACCTCCAGCAGTTGGCCATGGTGTATCCGATCCCGTCGAGAGTTACGGTCTGTATCCAAATAAACGGACAGCTGTTCGAAAAAAAAATATGTTAGAGATGACACCCACTACGTATATTAGATACAGACAAAGACCGTGGCTATATTTTTTCAAAATCAATGTATTGTAGTCTAAGTGTTCCAAGCGACACAGTGATATAATTTTTCAAATTTGTTGAAGTGCAAAAACCTTCCATTTACGATAATAATTGTCAGTTATGAAAGTTCAAAGGGAGTTGAGACTATAAAAGTACCCATGCACATTTGGGCGCAAGTGCATTGTTTTAAAGCTATCACTTTCATGGGGAATACAACAAACATTATTCATTAGTATAATAAATGTTGTTTTTTTCAATACTTCGATCGCTATTTTAGTCTTCTTTTTTTAATTAGTTTAAATTCATAATAATGTGTTATTTTCAATTTCCTAAAACAAACTCTAAAGCAATAATCACTTTTTCAAGCACTGTCACAACAATAATTCATACGTTATAAACTTAATATTTACCTTATCAAGTAAACAACACAGCCATCCAAGTCAAAAGAGCAACATCCAATGGTCGCTTTAATCAAGTTTCACACCTTTCTATACCATCTGATCAAATCTCAGAAAGGTGCAACATGCCGCTAGCTCAAATAAAAAGATGAAGTCGTGGTACATAGATGCGGCGATGGCGCTCATTGTATAAAATACAACAGTTATCAGCTTATTCACACAAATGAAGCAATGTTTCAAACTGCTAATGTATGACAATAAAAAAGATTTACTTTACGCATTATGTGATTTTCGGGGTTCGTGCTCTGCGAGAATTTATTTTGACCCAACACAGAAGCAATGTTGATATATTTAAATGTAATATTCTAGTATTGACCGTATATCGATGTTTATGAAATGGAATATCTGAAAAAAATATTATATAAAATAAACAAATGAGCAAGAACACAAACAAAAACACCGACAAAACGAAAGAACGATACACATACACGTAGAGTAGGTACGGCGAGTGAAAATACAATAAACGCATTATTTATAAACTCTGCGAACAATACCAAATAGTTCATACATGTCACAATAATATGTTATTTAAAAGTTATCAAAGAAAATGGATAGTTTATCTGAGTAAATATATTATTTTCTCAAAAGATTAGAAATAAGTCAATGTATGACAGTTTAAATTTCCGTGCACGTGAATCACGAGCCAGTGTTAGATAACTCTAATGTTAGTAATGCATGCATACGGTTTAACTGTTAGGTTGCTTCCCTTTGACCAGTGAAATGTATTTAAATGTATATTTAAGATTGAAATAGTCTGGATGTTATGCGAATGAATTTTTACCCTACGACATGATTTTTAAATTCTGCATATAGCCGAAGTCATATGAGCTAACAAGAGACTTGAAAGCGTATGTAATTTATACTGATTATATCCTTAATCACTAAATGATATGGGGATGTCGCCAGTCGAAGTTTAATAAAACCTTAAAGACCGAGTGATATATATTTACCGTAGTTTGTATTTTAAAGCATATTTGAATATTTTTGTTTTTCAGTTAACCGCGCAATGTCGCAGGTATGTTGTTGTTTATCGGCGTAGGTTTTCGAATAAGATCGTGTTGGCAACTAGTGCCAGGAAAAGCACTGAGCAATATGCAGTACCGGTGATCAGCAATATGCAGTACCGTTGATCAGCAATATGCAGTACCGGTGATCAGCAATATGCAGTACCGGTGATCAGCAATATGCAGTACCGGTGATCGAATACGTATGATGCAAAGTCTGTGCAGAAATCGGACGGCCACCTGTACAGACATTGGGAGGCCATCATTTTACGGGCGGCGACATAAACTCAATTTCTCTTTCAGTGAATGTTCTTTACAATAATATACAATCATGCACGCGCGACCACCATCGAAGTTACAAGCACATTACATGAGCTCGATCCAGACATTGTTCGGTTGGTTAACTTAAGTTTGATTGCGCAAAAGATACTATTCCATAACATCTGTTCTCATAAAGGACCGATGCTTCTTTAGAAGATGATTAGATGACCACATATCGCTCAACTGAGTAGTGAGTATGTGGCCGAATAAGCACAAAACAACGAAACGTGCACAATATTCCGCTTTTACTCATTAACAACACATAACTGACATTGTTAATAGTCAATAAAGGTCTCAATTTGTTTCCATTATTCATACAAAGTATGCCGTTATAAAAAGTCAAAATCATGTTTCGTTAGTAGTTCAATGCACAACATTTTCAGTGAAATCAATTACAACTACAAGGACAGTGTAATCTCCCCTTTAAATTGGTGGACGCTTACACACATAATGATTGGGAATCCCTATTGATTGATCTTTGACAAACAAGTCAACCCCAAGACTTTCAGTGTCAGTGCTTGGTCAGAAAATCGTCAGGGGAAGACGGAAGGTACTATCAATAAACGCCTTATGTTGATAACACACTATTGCTTCTAAGATATCAAATTACACGATTTCTAAGGAAAGGAGTCAAAACCTATTGGTAGATGCCATTTGTCTTGTATTGTAAACGAGAGCGCCGATGGCGTTGAAAGCCTATTTGCAAGATACAGGGAAGTTGCTNAGCACACAAGGTTCAATGTTAACTTAAGTTTGATTGCGCAAAAGATAATATCCCAAAGCATCTGTTCTCATAAAGGACCGATGCTTCTATAGAAGAAGATTAGATGACCATATATCGCTCAACTGAGTAGTGAGTAAGTGGCCGAATAAGCACAAACAACGAAACGTTCACAATATTTCGCTTTCACTCATTAACAACACATACCCGGTAACTGACATTGTTAATAGTCAATAAAGGTCTCAACTTGTTTTCATTATTCATACAAAGTATACCGTTATCAAAAGTCAAAATCATGTTTCGTTAGTAGTTCAATGAACACAATTTTCAGTGAAATCAATTACAACTACCAGGACAGTGTAATCTCCCCTTTAAAACGGTGGACGCTTACACACATATTGATTGGGGATCCCTATTGATTGATCTTTGACAAACAAGTCCACCCCAAGACTTTCAGGGTCAGTGCTTAGTCAGTCAATCGTCAGGGGAAGACGGAATGTATTATCAATAAACGCCTTATGTTGATAACACAGTATTGCTTCTAAGATATCAAATAACACGATTTTTAGGGAAAGGAGTGCAAACCTATTGGTAGATGCCATTTGTCTTGTATTGTAAACGAGAGCGCCGATGGCGTCGAAAGCCTATTTGTAAGTTACTGGGAAGTTGAAGCATCATCGTCATAAATGATAAACATTTATGTATATATACAAAATTGGTATTAAATATGATAATGTGTATCTCGTTATTTCGAACCAATTTAACACATGACTGTATGCGTATGTTTTACGTTACAATAATCAGCGCTTTTTCGCTGACCAATATGCGCGGCAACTCCTGGCTGCAAACTATAACAATCATCGAGGCCTATATGGCTAAAGAGAAACCTTGTGTACTCTCTAAAAGTGTTAGTTCTTGTCCATATGAAACTTTGTCAGAACATTTGTTCTTAAGTTATCTCAGCTAGGTTCGACAACGGCTCCTGTTCCTTTACAAAATGACTCTAAAAATATTGCTACCATGGGATTCGTTTGTTTAACTTATTATTGTCGCTAAAGTGCAATCTTTTAACAGATTGAATTTGCAGCAACCTAATTCTCTTACCAAACAATGTGATGTACATTTTAGATTCTCTCATCCAGCAATATGATGCACAGTTCAGATTCTCCATCCAGCTTTATGATGTACAGTTCAGATTCTCCAATCCAGCATAATGAAGTACAGTTCAGATTCTCTCATCCAGCATTATGATGTACAGTTCAGATTCTCCTATCCAGCATTATGATGTACAGTTCAGATTCTCCCATCAAGCATTATGAAGTACAGTTCAGATTTTCTCATCCATCATTATGATGTACAGTTAAGAGTCTCCCATCTACCATTATGATGTACAGTTCAGAATCGCTCATCCAGCATTATGATGTACAGCTCATATTCTCTCATCAAGCAATATGATGTACAGTTCAGATTATCCCATCCAACATTATGATGTGCAGTTCAGATTCTCTCATCCAGCATTATGATGTACAGTTCAGATTCGCCCATCAAGCATTGTGATGTACATTTAGATTCTCTCATCCAGCATTACGATGTACAGCTCAGATTCTCTCATCCATCATTGTGATGTACAGTTCAGATTCTCTCATCCATCATTATGATGTAGAGTTCAGATTATCTAATCCGGCATTATGATGTACAGTTCAGATTCTCCAATCCATCATATGATGTACAGTTCAGATTCTATCATCCATCATTATGATATACAGTTCTGGGGACCGTTTCAATAAACATCGTAGTACACATTTACGATACGATACATTTTTCGAAGATACATAATTGCTAAAGTTCGTATCATATTATTATAAATGTTCAGTACTTAATTAATTACATTGGCGTCTCAAGCGCCGTATATATTTGATGAGCATGGCGAGCTAGTTCGTCTACTTATTAAGATTACACAATTCTCTCGTAAGTTAAAATTCTCGTACGATCGTTTATGAAACGGCCCCCGATTCTCTCATCCATCATTATGATGTACAGTTCACATTCTCCCATCCATCATTATGATGTACAGATCAGATTCTCTCGTTCATCATTATGATGTACAGTTCAGATTCTCTCATCCATCATTATGATGTACAGTTCAGATTATCGATTCCATCATTATGATGTACAGGTCATATTCTCCTATCCAGCAATATGATGTACAATTCAGATTCTCTCATCCAGCAATATAATGTATAGTTCAGATTCTCCTATCCATCATTATGATGTACACTTTAGATTTTTTCATCAAGCATTATCATGTACAGTTTAGATTCTTCCATCAAGCATTATGATTTACAGTTCACATTCACCCATCCAGCATTATGATGTACAGTTTAGATTCTCTCATCCAGCAATATAATGTACAGTTCAGATTGTCTCATCAAACAATATAATGTACACTCCAGATCCTCCCATCCAGCATTATGATGTACAGTTCACATTCTCCCATCCAGCATTATGATGTACAGTTCAGATGCTCTCATCCAGCAATATGATATACAGCTAAGATTCTCTCATTCAGCAATATGATGTACAGTTCACATTATCCCATCCAGCATTATGATGTACAGTTCAGATNTTTCATCCGGCAATCCGTTTTTGATTTCAAAACATTTTAACGTTATAACATGTATTGTGCTTTTACTATAAGATTTACACAGATGGTATAATAAACGAATCGTGAAACATCCTACAATCGGATTCAATCCTATTTCACTGTATCAAAAACAATACTGATAATATAAATTAATTGTGTGATAACGCGGAAGTGCTAATGAAGGCTAACCTTTCGCCATGGAAGATTAGGCACACCGTTATCATATCGCAGTTCTTCACCTTGCAATATCTCTCTAGTTGCAAAAATGCAGAGGCGTGGAGCATTGTCTACCATAACAATTTTAGGGGCGCAGTTTTGCAGAGGGTCTCCTGTTCTGGAATCATTAATCATCCGTCCTTGTCGAAAAATATCATTGGTTGCGTCAACGCTGAAAGAACTCAATCCTTATAATTTTCAAATAAGCTGCACTTTAGGAAAATGCGGTTTAAAGCATGGGCGAAAAGTGTAATTCCAGATTATCTCGGACAACACTTTACACACATGTGCATTAAGCTCTGTTTTCCCAGAGCAACATTCGAATGTATCATACAGGTACAACAGAGCATTAGAAGTTACATTACAAGACAGTAAATACATTAAGTATATATTTGTTTGGTTTAATTATTGATTTTTTATTTACAAGTGATCAGACATATTAATATTTTCATGCGTGGCTCACAGAAAAGCAATAAAAATAAAAGTTACTTGACACCAAACATAAGATGTTTGTAAAATATGTAGTATGCAACCCCCCCCCCCCAATTTTGTATGATTTAAAACCCATTCAGCCAGCAAGAACCAGAGCTTGTTGCAATAGTGACCATGAAACCCCCCTGACACTGCATGTTGTAATATATAGCAACTTGGTACACAAATATTATCCCTGGAGCATTGCCAGTTTTGACATCCGAGGCAAAATGTTAACAAAGTCATATACACAAAAATACGCTCATAGTAAAAAAATAGACCCCCGTATATGGAAACTTTGGTGAAGATTTTAGGAAACCAGGTAAGGGAGCTGAAACGGTTTATTATTTTTTTTATTTATTAACAAAGGGCAATAACTCTTAGGTGTGTGTCGTGATTTGACTTCAAACTTGACTTCTATTCAATGTCAGCAAACATTTCCAGAATGTTTAGTGAAGATTCGATGAAAACAGTGCAAGTTATAGAGTGGAAAGATACTCGCACATCCGCCCGCCAAGGGTGTTGCCATAATACGTCCTGTCAAGAGATATGCATATACATTTTTTGTAGAAGACCACTGAACAATACTATACACCAAATAGTATTTTTTTTGGTAAATAAGTCTATTACAAATCATGCGAACCCAGTTTATTCCTAAGGGCATGATTTGAACAAATCGTGTAGTGGACCGATATATTAATTATGATTTTACATACCAAATATTGAACCTCTGGGCCTTCTATATAAGTAACCCCCAGGGCGGGGCCAGTGTTCACCCCAGGGGCATAATGTAACAAAACTATGTAGAGGACTACCATACCATGTTACATACCAAATATAAAACCTGTGAACCCTGTGGATTCAGAAAAGTGGTTTTGCTAAGGGTTTATATTAATAATCATGAAGTCATACAATGTTTACCTTAAAAATGGGCACTAGCTTTTATAATTTTCTTATAATGAATAATGAAATAATAATGATGATAATAATTTCAGATGCAGAACTTCATATCATCAGGAACTGTGCCAGTAACTTTGAATGTTGATCGTTGAAAAGTTTATGAGTACGCTTGCAAGTTTGTGTCGTGTGATGGACGGACAGAAGTCCATGGTAATTCCATTATACCCCCTTTTACTTCGTAACAGGGTGTACAAAAATCAATATACAGCTTTTTAAAACAGACTGAAACAGGTTTTTTTTTTAACTAAATGTGACAGAGGATTGAGTGCGTGAATGCATTTTCTGATGAAATGAAAAGTTGTATTTTTTGGCTAAGGCTTTAATTTTTCAATATATCAATTTACAGGCAGAGCAAAGTAGTATAAAATATGCACTTACTATCAGCAACACTTGGCAGTATTTTGTACACTATATCTTGAATCATTCTGTCAAGTCTGCAATGCAATAACCCACAGAGTTCACATTAAGTGGTGTGGGATAAGTTTGGGTGATTGAACAATATTAAACAACTGCCAGAGGAAACTGCTTAACCCTTCCCCGCTCAGAATTCAACGACAATAGCACGCATAGCGGGTGCCAACGCTCAGCTGTGGGTGCTTGGATTTTGTTTTTTTGACCTTTGACCTTGAAGGTCATCACTGACCTTAACCTTTTCACCACTCCAAATGTGCAGGTCGATACACATGAAAAACCAAAAAAAAAAGAGTTTTTTTTTACCTTTGACCTTGAAGGATGACCTTGACCTTTGACCACTCATTATGTGCAGCTCCATGAGATACACATGCATGCCAAATATCAAGTTGCTATCTTCAATATTGCAAAAGTTATGGCCAATGTTAAAGTTTTCGGACGGACGCAGGGACTGACCGACAGACTGACGGACAGTTCAACTGCTATATGCCACCCTACCGGGGGCATAAAAATGGCTATATGCAACCAGCACAAAACCAGAACAGCCTTTGAGTAACTCAAAGGTTGTTCAGGTTTTATGTTCAGTTTATGAGCGTTGGAAAAGAAGGCTTTAAACCTTTAATCTTTTAAAAAGGTCTTTAATTAAAATTGATTTGCTAAGGGACTACAAATGCGTTTTAGTGCGTATCTGAGAGGTAAATGGTTAACATAACTTATCACAGCAATGAGCATCTATAATATTCCACTACAGATTTCACAATTTATAATTCACACATACAGTACAGAGGCATTAATAATACAAACGAATGCGTGAATAAAATTATGTGTAATAATAGGTATCAAACCATGAATATCTCAACAATAAAACCACAGAAACATTTATATGTGTCGTGTTCTGAGAAAACTGGGCATAATGATTGTGCGTAAAGTGTCGTCCCAGATTAGCCTGTGCAGTCCGCACAGGCTAATCAGGGACGACACTTTCCGCCTAAATTGGATTTTCGCTAAGAAGAGACATCATTTAAACGAAAAATTCCATAAAAGCGGAAATTGTCGTCCCTGATTAGCCTGTGCGGACTGCACAGGCTAATCTGGGATGACAATTTACGCACAAGCATTTTGCCCA
>VMBQ01008839.1:14872-34022 GCA_007657795.1 Dreissena rostriformis
CCCTACTCAAGGTGGTCGTTACAGCCCCTACTCAAGGTGGTCGTTACAGCCCCTACTCAAGGTGGTCGTTACAGCCCCTACTCAAGGTGGTCGTTACAGCCCCTACTCAAGGTGGTCGTTACAGCCCCTACTCAAGGTGGCCGTTACAGCCCCTACTCAAGGTGGTCGTTACAGCCCCTTCTCAAAGTGGTCGTTATAGCTCCTACTCAAGGTGGTCGTAACAGCCCCTACTCAATGTGGTTGTTGCAGCCCCTATTCAAGGTGGCCGTTACAACCCCTACTTCAAGGTGGTTGTTACAGCCCCTACTCAAGGTGGTCGCTGCAGCCACTACTCAAGGTGGTCGTTACAACCCCTACTCAAGGTGGTTGTTTCAGCCCCTACTCAAGGTGGTCGTTACAGCTCCTACCCAATGTGGCCGTTACAGCCCCTATTCAAGGTGGTCGTAACAGCCCCAACTCAAGGTGGCCGTTACAGCCCCTACTCAAGGCGGTCGTAACAGCCCCTACTCAAGGTGGTCGTTGCAGCCCCTACTCTAGGTGGCCGTTACAGTTCCTACTCAGGGTGGCCGTTACAGCCCCTACTCAAGGTGGTCGTTACATACCCTTCTCAAGGTGGCCGTAACAGCCCCTACTCAAGGTGGTCGTTACAGCCCATACTCACTACTTAATGTGGTCGCTACAGCCCCTACTCAAGGCGGTCGTTACAGCCCATACTCAAGGTGGTCGTTACAGCTCCTACTCAATGTGGCCGTTACAGCCCCTACTCAAGGTGGTCGTTACAGCCCCTATTCAAGGTGGCCGTTACAGCCCCTACTCAAGTAGGTCGTTACAGCCTCTACTAAATGTGGTCGCTACAGCCTCTTCTCAAGGTGGTCGTTACAGCCCCTACTCAAGGTGGTCGTTACAGTTTTTACTCAAGGTGGTCGTTACAGCCCCAACTCAAGGTGGTCGCTGCAGCCCATACTTAAGGTGGCCGTTACAGCCCCACCAAAATGCCCATATGCCGAGCATCTTCTGAAGCACTTTCTTATTAAAATACTCTTATTCTGCTGCTCCAGTATACTGAGTGTGGGTCATGAAAATAACTCATGTCAACGAAACTTTTCGTCAGGCTGTATCAGTTGACTTAAAATGCTAAACTGTTGAATTAAATCAGGATCAGGCATATTTACACACACATTATTTAATGCTTTATCGTAGTTTATACGGATATATCAGTTATTTAAAACATGTTAATTCACTGTATTTAACAGTGAAAATTTCGAGTGAAAATTGTCACAAGGTGACTTTCAAATATTTGTAAGTACACCAGTACGCACTAAACAAGTCCCGTCTATTCAACGGCACACTTATAGTACCAATCCAAATATAGAAAAGTAAGCCAAATAGTCTGGTTCAAGTAAAACTGTGTCAAATAAAAGAAGGTTGTCCAATAACCAGATGTTATTGTAGAGGCCAAGAACTAAATCCCAACTGCCATCACGCATTACATGGGCAAGCCTATATAAAAACTCCAATGAAAAACCCCTTTCGCGCATTAAATATAAGACTGAACTACATTTTTACTCTTTATTCTCAGACCTTGTTATCCCAGAGCAAAATATAAATAAATAATAGCATTCAAACTAACTTCAACTAACTATTTTTTGACTCAATAGAACTTCGGTTTTCCCAGAGCAAAAAAAAAATAATAGCATACAAACTAACGCAAAAAACTAATTTTTGCCTAAATAGAACTTCGGTTTTCCCAGAGCAAAAAATAAAATAAAAAAGCATGCAAACTAACTGCAAATAACTAATTTGTTACTCAATAGAACTTCAATTATGGATTGGTTTATTATATATTATAATTTTTTTAATGCATCTGGACATATTAGTAAGCAAAATATGCATACAAACTAACTTCAATAACAAATGTTTGACCCAATAGCAACACATGCATAATGGTTGGGATTAAAATTTGTAATTAACCCTTTAATAAGTCCATCGAGAACTTTGGTAATGGATTTTTTTTTTATTCCTTATAAATTGTTCAAGCCCTGCCGACAAATTTGTGAGGAAAATATCTGTACCCAGAGTTGACAAGTGGACTCCGTCCTTCACAAACAATTGGACGTCAAATTTACCCAAGTCGGAGTTGGCCAAGTAATGACCTCCACAAGCCAAGGCCCTAGTTGATGCATAACTATTAAGGCGCTTTCTTGCATTGTCCATAGCAACTTTATTAGCAGAATACCTCCAATTTGACCTTGGAAGCACTGCAGACCATACAATTTTAACACTTGNAAATTGCGAACGGACGTGATTGACGCCTTTATGGAGATGGATACATCGTGAGGGTGGCTCCACTGGTAGGAAAGGAGGTAACACGAATACTAGTATCAGGGGTGGGGGAGAACGGGGAGTGTTTGCTAGGGCATTGCTGAGCTTCATTAAAAGGCATAGCCCCGATCAGGTTGTTCAAATGTCTTTTTTTTATCAATTATATAACTGGCGCAGTGCTATAGTGATTTATTTCAGGCATGTCTTGTTTCCAACCAACACTTCGTGTCTACGATTAATAGCTCAACATTTAAAAAAAATAAACTGTCGAAATTATATTGCGTCATTTTTTATTGCAAAAAAAACAACAGCGGACAGTGTTATCGTTAAGGTAATGAATATGAAGAATTTTCGTGCATATGTTTTTTCGAATTAGAGGAAAAGACATTTTAAACATTGCGTAGCTCTATTAAAAAACAACAACATTAAAATGTGAACTTTTAAGAAGAATTCTCTAAAGCTCCTCTTACAGATCGAAATACAAAAAAGCGTGTTCAAATTGTCCCAATAGTAATGATTTGGCCATGTAAAGTAACAAACGTAGGTTCTACACATACAGTAACTCGCGTTAGCTCTATACGGTTATGGGGGTAAACCGATTAAGTGGACTACGTTCGTATACCAAGAGTAGAAAAATTTAAAGGCTATTCGCAACAAGCACGTTATAATTAAATGATATTTCTTAAAAAAAAAATCGGTGAAATAATGTTCTACCATATGAACTGATGCAATTTCAGTTTATATTGCTTTTTTTGATTGATGGCCTCGGGCTTAAACTTAACTAAAGTAGCATTCATGATTATTATTTAATAAATAAGCATAACATATGATTTGCAAACGTCAAAAACTATTTTTTAAAACAATCAATGAACCTTTTATGATGCGTTGCATGTGAAGCATTTCACTCTAAATTTGGATGTGAGTGAGTGCGATTTCAACGTGTATGATGTGACCAGAGACAATGGGATTACAAAGGAGGAGCTTGTAGCGGTGATTGGAGACAACAGGGAAACAACAGATTTGTTTCAGGCACTTAATATGTTTTCTGGTGCGTTACTCTGCTTTCGGATATCACACCATACTTTGTACTAGAAAATTACATTAAATGTAACAGGCTTAATACCTGCTGATGTGTTGTCGACTGAAAGCTATTGGAGATATATATGTACTTCTGGTGCGTTTACTAGTCCCGTAGCCCATAGAAACCAACTGAAATATACCAGAATATGTCAAAATGAACGTTAATTGTGTAAATTCGTTTTATAACTGTGTCTTTTTTTTTGAAAGTCGGATTTATGTTGTGCTGTAAGCAACGCTTGATATGAATGTAATATACACTCAACTACGCGATGATTTACTGGAAATGCATCCGCAATTAAGGTAAACATGTACCTCAAAAAGTAAAACGTATTACTATAGCGCTTAAAATATTAATGTACCTTTTGGCGTATTTGTTTAATATTATTATTCAAGAGTCATAAGAAGAGATTCGTGCAGACATACCATATTTGTGGACGGATGCTTAAAGACATTGAATGACAACACGAAGAGAGGTCATGCATGTGCGTTCGGTATTCATGTCATATTTCGTTTGCTGGACAGGAAAGATTTCCTCTATATGACGTCGAGACCAGTTCAAGGATGATGAACTGGTGTTGGTTTATTCGTCCCCAATTTTTCCAAAAAGTTTTCTTTTTTATGTACGAAACGCTTATTAAGTATAATATAAAAACGAATTAAATTGTGTAAAGTTATTGATTTTTTTTGCTCAAAAAAGAAAGAACTTACAAAAACTAGCTGCCATGATGTCACAGCTTTATAAGAGATGTACATTGATAATTTAATGTTGTTTGTTGCATACTTTAATTGATACATATCGTCTAGTAGATTCCCATATAATCAAAACAATACCATTTATAACAAACAGAAGCGTTGAGTCACATGAGTTCAAACGTTTAACCTTAATCTGCATTCCAACGTAACGAATATTTTTTTTTTGAGTTGAGTACATGTAATGAACAAAGGTTACATGTATAAGTAAATGAGAAACGATACAAATCCAAAACTTTGCTTGTAATTAAAGCGCACTTTTATATAAAGAAAAAACACAATAAACACGAACATTAATACCGCTCTGTAGTACCACACACTCGTGTAAACCCAACGTCTTTAGTGTCTGCTTTATGACATTTTCCTCTGTCTTCTTCGTGGGTTTGAATAAGGTCGCCAAAACGTCAGAATGAGCAAAAGTCGCAGATTTAATTTTAATTATGAAGTGGTTTGCCGTTTTATGTCTTTTTAGCGGGTATATGTGTCGTTCAGGCGCGCTCTCGTGTTGCGACCTTCATATGGTGTACATCAATATCATCATGTTTCAGAATCACCACCATCATTGTCAGTGGGAACGATAGTTCTAGAGCGCCAACACGCCACACCGGACATAAAGAGCACCAGTTCGAAAGGCAATAATAACAATTAATAAGACACCAAATAGTATCGCTTTCAAGACAAGTATTTGTTTGTTGGCGTCTTGTATTGCGCACCGATATTAGCAATAACATAGTTATGACGTTTCTGAACGGATGCTATTGTTAATGATGAAAATAAGAATACTGTTAAGGCAGAAGAGAGGACGATATTTATATAATTTATCACTGCAACAAAGTTTTATTTTAATCATTGCTTACACCAAACATCAAACGCACTAGGTAACTATTTTCAAATGCAAAACATGAGCATGCGTGCACATTTCTCGAAAACATAATGACAACAGAAAAATGTTTAGTGATACTTGACGGCTGGGATGAATGGATTGGTCCATATGGGAAAAAGTCTGTACCACTTTTGGTGGAAAGTTACCGACAGTATTCTTTGCTTACGACAACGTGAGTGTGTAAAATGACGGGTAGATCCATCAAATACTCGGAAATAGGCATATAGATGGAACTGGAAAGAGTGCTGGATCCACGTAAGCTTAGCGAACTACTTCTGAGTCGCCTTGTTAGCGAAGAGGAACTGTATGAGAAACGCGCCAAAAATCATTAATAGTAATAAATTTAATGAATTGATTTTGTCTCCAATGATGTTAAGCGTTATGGTATGTTCGTGGGTCGAAGATATTAATTTGAAAGGGTCGTTGTGCGAAATATATAGTGTTCTACATGAATGTCTCTTTAGAAAGGCAAAGGAAGCAGATACATGTACATGCATTTTGGATCCATTACAAGTTTCGTGTGTTCAAAACAACGTTTGTCTTCAGGCCAACATTGAGCATTTAAAATGTCTATCCCAAACTGCGTTTTGTCTGCTGTTTTCAGATTACAGGGAACGTTTTGTTGTGTTTAATGACAAAGAATTGTCAAAGTTTATATCCGAAAAAGAAAAGGCGTTTGCCCTCAAAACAGGAATGATAACAGAGAGAGAGAGAATGTTCTACACTTACCAGAAGTCATCAACTCTCTCATTCCTATATAAAAGTGTACACGAATTTCTTGCTGCATTTCACATCGCAAACAACTCAAGCGTCATACAAAATGTATTGGCAAAATATCTTAACATGTTTTTTTATGCATATCTTTACATAGCACAGGTATTCATATACATGTGTTGGTTGAACGTCACATTCGCAAGGGAATTATCATGTCTGATGGATTAGCACAACGATTTCTTTCTATTTGGATTTCAGGTTATTTATACAAGTTATCCCAACTTGTAATGGCTTTAAAGAAGCAAAAGCATAACAGCATGATGACAGTGACATTAATTTGAAGCTTGGTATCTTGTAATTCGCTGTACATTTTAACACTGACGCTTTGCTGAAGATCTTGATGAAGAACAAGTCTAACGTTCGTTTTTTACACGTAGATGATAAGAAATTTACATCCCGAAGTGATGAATATCAGGAATACTCATTGGGCGTTTCTGATCGATCTGATACTGAAACAGATACTTGGACTATAGGTGCTGCTGTTATGGAAGAAATAGTTAAAGCTTCTTCACATCGCCTCAAACATCTTGAAGGTGAGGACTGTTGTGATATCGACTTGTCAGCATGTAAAACAACTTAAAACAAAATAAAAGAAAGCTGGAAAAGGGAGAATGATGTTTATCATAACTTAACCTTTTCTTGGGAAGTATATGTATATGTTCAATAAAGTGTACACATATTTGAAACGTACGCAATACAATAAATTCTTGCACCATTAAATAGATACTATTTCCAAACCTAAGAATAAAAACATTTTGTTTTTTACTTTTCATAGACGTACTACGGCTGGTATAGCACGATCATGTCAAACGAAGTATTGTATCATAATCTAAAATTGTATTAAACATAATAATCAAATTGAACCTAATTAAGCAAAGTATTTTCTTTTTTTAAATATTGTATATATCGGTCATTCATTTTTGCACGTATCGCTCAAATATACTTAAAGGGTCTTTTTGGCAAGAGAAATAGGATTTTAATTGTATTTCTTTTAAAACAGAACAGATTGCTTGAGTCATTGCATCATATCTAGTTTCAGGTACTATGTGACATATACCTGTAGACTGCGGTTGCCCTTTCATATGACTATTGATATTACTTACAAATAGTTGTTTTGTGTATTTGTTAGAAGTTCTGTGTAAAAGAAAGCGTTTGATTATATATTCACAGCTGCACACTGAATGTTGAGTTTTTTTTACTTTTTAATTGTTTAACATGTCGGAAATACATGTATAATTGCTTTTCATATATCTGCTTTAAGTTTAAACCTATTTATTTAAGCTCGATTGCATCTAAAGCTTATGATTTATTTGAAACGCTCTCGAGTCCGTTTCCTGGGACTAGAACCAGTACTTGGTGTCTATGGGGGAACGATCAAACAGTGGGGATCGAACCCGTGACCTCCCGGTTGCTAGGCGGACACCATATCCACTACGCCACGGCGATATGCTTCTCAACAAAACCGGTAAGTAGGTGTTAAACTGATTTAGGATATATGATCGTTTCCACTTAACCTTATTTTTTGCAGTGGCGTAAAAGCTTAAACATACTTTATACTAACGTATTGTGGCGTTTAAGTTATAATCATAATAAAATATTTGTTGATTCGGGATATAATTGTCAAATTTTTCCAAATATGTACAAACATATTGTTTGAAAATGAAACAATTACCTACATATGCAAATAAGAAAATATACTTACTCTGGTAACTTGATAATGTTTTGCAAGTAAACATACACACTCTTCAAGTACAGATTGTGGTCCGATGATGCAAAATATGGAAGCATAATTCGTAAGGATGCCACATGGAGATTCCAATTTCCAACTCGTTCTGCACAAATGAATTGCCGAAGAAACATGACCATTTCCATGTACTGGTGCCAGAGATTAGCGGTTCGAATGTCAGACAACTTATCTTTCTCTGCTGCCATAGTTTATTTAACTGAAGACAATATGTCACTTTTCATTAGCGCAGACGAGTCTTTGGTTTCTTTCATTTCATCATATAAAGAGGCCAGTCTTTTAAGATCAGAATTCTTTACTAAACTATCGAACAAGGCCGTAGTATCGTCAATTCTGTCTTTGTTTCTGCCATTTCACTGCACGAAGCTTTCTCAAGCAAGAGTATTGTCAACGCGTTTTCAATGAGAACATGTCCCCGTATTGCCCGCTGTACAGCCTTTCCAGACATCATATGTGATACAGCGTTGGAGGCGTATACAGTTTCGAGAGCTTCGCTTAAGCCTAATCCTGCCATTAGATAACCAACAACCCAAATAGCTCATCTGTGTATGAAACCCACCTATGCGCAGCACTAGCTTCTTCAGGGGACTGGATGGTTTCTCAATGTTAACGATATCCATTGCTTTTTGAAACAGACACTGGTCAAATGTGAGAACTGGAGACTTGTTATATTGAGCTGATTGACGGCACACGAAATGTAACGTTGATAGGATACACGTAGGGTCATTTGGGCTCAAATCTATCATAGGCATGAAAGTTATTGCCGCTTTTGAAGTAGATGATGAACAATGTCCCCCGTGCATCTGCATAAATCCCGACCAAAATGGTCTTTGTTGTCTTAAAGGCCAGCTCACTTTGCAAAGAAGATCTAACGGACTATCCTGTATCACAGACTCATTTTCAGGTAGATGCAAGAAAATTCTTCGTTCTACAGCACTCGACAGGTCCTTTCTAATAAAGTACTTAACATCAATTTGACTTACAGCAGCCACATCTTGAAGAGATAGATCCTTCATTGGAATTGTAATCAAAACTTGCGTTCCTGGTGAAGATGTTGCAATGATGCCCGTCCCATGGAAAGTATTGTGGCCATCTATTGTTCTGATATTGTGTTCCACATTATCAGCTACAAACTTCAAAAATGGATTGTCAATTTCTTGACATGGTATTCTGGTTGATAAAACTGCAGCAGCATTGGTTTGGAACTTTTGAACTTCCCAATATGAACTGCAAAAACTTAAGTTGTTCAAGGTGTCTATCAAAAATCTTGAGGCGAAGTGATGATGCAGCTGCACCCCAAGCCCAATCTGAAGAGGCGCTAGAATGCTTCTAGGGCGACTAACCTGCATAATACTTTGACCTATGTCTGACAGTTTTGTTTGGTTGTTTTCACCTTGACAAATTACTCTTTTCAATAGAGATTGTAAACTGTGTGGCAAATAATCCAAGTTCTTCTGTAATGAAGCAATATCTTGACAAGATGAGTAACAGTCTTTTGTCTTTTTGATGTTATTTATGTCATATTTGATTATTTTAGCAGCAGACTCAATTATTTTTCTTTTCNACTAAAGTTTACTAAGACTGCGTAATATTCCACATTTCGAACTTAAGTTGCCAATCTATCAAACGTCAAAATGTATGTCAGAAAAAGTCACAAAACAAATCAAATAATTTCTCCCAGATTGAGTTTCAATTTTCAAAGATGTTTGGTATGCATCACGGAAACATAAAAAGAGACATGAATGCCACCTTCGATGTCTGGAGAGGTGGTCATTTTAAACATTTCAATATTGCCAGGAGACGAACTTGAATGGTATCCGTATACAAGAGACACGCGAAGTCACATGAACGAATTGTTTGGTGTCCAGTGATAATTTAAACATTTAAATGTTAGCCGTAACGCCGTAAATGCTTATTTATATTCATTAACAAATTCACACAGGAAGCTATAATCACGTATTCTCTTCGTAGGGAAGCACAGGTAAATCTTTAAATCTCGCATTACATTCTGTCCGGCAACCAGTTGCCGAGGTGTTTATCGCCTTAACGCCTTTGATACCCTAACTCGATTGTGTTCCACACCGGAAAACAGGCGTTTTATCAATAGAAGATCATAAATGCAAGCTGTCGGTCCACCTTTTGGGTCATAAACCTGTATAAAAGTGTTTGGTCAAGAATTGTACACCGTTTGTATGAATATTTTAACTGCAGAGTGCCAGTCAGGCTTGTATTAATTTCATTAAGCCCATGGAAATGGTGTTTACTCTACTGAAGTCGGGTGATTTCACAAAGGTAATAACTCTAAATGGCTTTATTAAGTTCTCAAGGCGAACGTGTGGTGGTGTTGCGAATACGTCGTAAAATACTTAATACGGACGCTCGAAGCCATTATGGAGTGGACAAAACACAACGATAAAACACGTCGTCATAGTCGCAAAGACATGCAGTCGGCGTGGAGGTAAAACTATATTGTCATGAGATTCGTACGAAAAATCAAAGCGCTGAAGGCACTAAAGTTGTTCGCTATTACATAATCTTAAACGCAACTCAGTTTTCAAAATTATGTTATAGCTTTTTATATCGCAAGTTTGAAATGAACACAACCGATTCAAATTTATAAAGAGAGTGTCTTAAAGCACAGGTCAAGATGTGTGTGCACTGTTTATCCTCATATTTATGTTATAGAGATAACTTAGACAAAATGTGCGCATTGCACAGGCTAATCAGTGTGCACAGGCTAATCTTATTTGACATGCATTAAGCCCTGTTTTCCCTGAAAGAAGCCAATATGTACAGATTTCAATGATAAACTCTACAATGTCGTCGCACAAGCTGTTAAACACTATTTATTACATACATATTCGATAAACCGCTTAGAGGCAGATGAGGTGGTTATCGTTCCTGGCGTAGTTAAGCAGCATACTGAATTGCAAAACTCCCTCTACATTAATTGTCCGCTAGCGCGAACAACTAAAAACTGCAACGATCCGCAACAATATCGCTTCCTTCAGAACAATAACCGAACAACCGCAATCTTACATAAAAGTCACATTATAATGTAAGCCGGCGTTGATAGCATCATAAGCATAACATATATAAAAGGATTTTGGTCCGTCACGTTTTTTGTTTTCGTTCTTGTTTCATTAAGACGGCATCAAAGTATAAGATGGCATATAATGTGCATGATCGAAGTTCAACTACACCAACCGAATGGACATGATGAACAACCATTGTGTAGCTTCAATTTTAAAACCGAAACAATAAATCATCACTCAACGATAAAATTTCATCGTCTGCCAGGTCAGTTTGTAACGACCAAACAAGGTCACTTAATATATTTAGATTACACGTACTGTCGATTGACATGAAATCGTCTTAAAAGGGACAACACAATAAAAGGTTTCATAATTCGTAAAAACACGAAAATGGATAGTCCGAAATCAAAAGTTTATTGCATACGTTAGTGCACGAAACACAATTCAAACCTATTTACCCGTTGACCAAACTATTTTATTAACACTTAATCGCCATTTACAGATATCGTTTTCAAGTAATTCACTGGAAATAAAGAGGAAACACAGCACATGCTAACGTATTTATTGTAATATTGACGCCCGGTTCCATAGCTTTGTCGGTAGTAAATTGCCGGAATAAATACATTCATAATTGGGTTGACATGTGTTGCCGTCAGCTCGTCACACATTTAACGCAGTGGCTCCCAAGAATCTCGGGTTTACGACCTGCAATTCAATCACCCGCTCGCCTCCAATCGCATCTCATTACCCGCACGAGCGCCCCGCGCGCCCCGAGGTCACGTGCCACCAAGGTCGCGTTTATTGAAAGCGATATGTATCGCGCGGTCACCTGGTCAATGTAGATCGACCCAATCAGCCCTTTATGACAGCGGTGACAGCTGGTCAGTTGGCGGACAAATTTATTGCGATCGGTCTCCAACTTCAAACAAATACTGCTGACTATTATATTATTTATAAAATAGTTGTTGTTATTATTATTATATGTATTTTGGTAAATACAACACACAGTTAGATCATACGATGCAAGTTCTGGCAACACAGTCGATGAGGTGATATTATTGGTGCTAAAACGACGATACCCACAACAAACGAACGGATTTCTTCTCTTTTTAGCTGAAAACATTGACATTTCACAGATATTAAGCAGAAGCACATATTCACAGAGCACACGCAATAACATGTTTCTAAATAATCTGTCCCCGTTAAGCAGGCATCAGTGTACATTACGTACATTTGGTATTGAAATAACAGACACCGCCAATGTTTACATTAGGGGCAACGAGGGACCTGGCATAAAGGCCCTGCATCCCTCTAAACTTCAGAGAAGTTCCACATGATTTATGTTATCTTTCACAAAAGTTTACTTTGAACTCCCGACCGTATGATCGCAAGGTATACAATAGACCACATGCCATTGCCTGTTTAGAACTATACATGTTTTCTGTTTTTGTGACTTATATTGACATCAAAGAGAAACCCGGTCCTGTTACATTGTTGATTTATGCCCACGAAGCCCTTTCTCTAATGCCTCCTCCAGACCTTTAATTTTATTTAATTTCTTTGTCTCTTGACGTACCGGCAGCACTGATACGCTAAGATAGTTCACCAAATTCTCGACACACGTTTGAAAATCGCCTGGAATGCATGACACTCACGTGTTATTTGTTGTAATTTTCGCAAAAAACATGGGGCTTACCTTTGGACGAGGACTTGGTGTGCCGAGGAGTCATAACATCGTCTTAACTGTAAATAAACTTTCAACGTTATAAGGCAAGGTGTTATTCAATGAAATATGTTCAACTAACGTACAGGGTGGCCCGCATACCAGCTAGATGTTTACATTTCTTAGCAAAACTTAAAACACAATTGCCTGAGTGAAATATTGATTGTCTTTTCCTAGACTTGAAACTGTGATCGACAAGTTAATGAGTTCAACTTGTGGCAACCATTTTATGCCTTGCAAATATTGCAACTCTTTACGGCACCGCATTTACAAAATGAATATGAAAGAAAAATATATCGTACGAATTTTCTTACTTATACGGCAGTTAGCTATTCTTTCTATGACATGACTCGTACATCTAACATACACGATTAACAATTTCTTGATCATGAGTGCCATTGGCCACGGATCCATTTAAACGTTTTTATCGTGTGTTAGTATATATTGTATATACATATTTAAAGTCCAATCACTGGTTCAACATCCTCATCACTTACATGTTTATACAATGGCTAAACAGTATCGTATATGCCAACCGTTGTGCAACCCGCACCACCGAATGCAGTTGCATTGTAGCTAAAAATATTGGATGCACAAAACAAGGTTTTCTACTGCTGGTAAAAGACGGCGCTTAATTAATAGACTTGAAGAGACGTGACCACCGTATGCTATATATTAAATAATGGAAAATTAGGGCATCAATTTGAATGTCGACCAACTCTTTAAAATAATTCAATGTTACTATAGTAACGAAACCCGTGGTCACGTCACGTATCCACCCTTGCATACGTGTATACAACAAATTTAACGTCGATAATAGCCTTTTATTTTTTACCTGGACTTTGAAATAACTACAAAATATCACAAATAGTTAGCGCATGAAATATTGGAATGTGTCACATGTAAATGGTTTAGTGGGATTAATGTTCTGACCAACTGGACTCTGTTGCGGTTAAGGTTTAAAAGATAATCCTTCGAGGAGTCCATGTTCTATCGGCGCTCACTGCAACATTTGTTCGGTTTTATAGTTTATTATATTCTTGCCACAGGTTATCAAGTCGAATTTCTGTACACACAATTATGCACGACGCAACTTTAAAGACCTTTATCAAACAAAATTCACAAACACCCCTAAATGCACGAATCTTTTCATTACTCAATTTCAACATCGAATAATGTAAACCAATTTAAATAAAATATTTGAAAATACATAACAGTACGCTATCGTGTTGTATTTTTTTTATTGAATTATACACAACTTTAACCATGCAAAGTGGCCATTTTCTTTAAAAACAGGGAGAAAAAAAACGCGTATAAGGAAGACTATGTACTTGAGAAAGACAGACTGAAGGAACCACTAGTTTTAAGTGGAATGCAAAATGATTGAACAACAGCTNATACCCGATTACCCGTTTCTTGATCATGAGTGTGATTAGACTTGCATCCATTTACCGGTAATCTATTTTTTAATTGAGTGTTATTATGCATTGTTAATACATATTTTAAGTCCACTCCATAATGCCAACACCCTAATCACTTAGACATTTTGACAATTGCTAAAACAGTATCGTGTAGTATAACCGTAATATAACCGGTACCACCGAATGCACATGCATTGCACATAACAATATTTAATGCACATCAGGTTTTTCTAAATCGTATGTTTTATATTAATTAACTCAACATTTAGGGCATCAAATTGATTTCGCCACACTCTTTAAAATATTGTATTGTTTCTATAGGGGTCACGTCACGTATCCAGCCTTGTCGTATACATACAACAGATTTAACGTCGAGAATAGCGATTTGTATGTTTTATCTTGACTTTGAAATAACTTCAAAATGTAACAAGTAGTTCGCGCACGAAACATTGGAATATTTCACGCGTAAATGGCTTAGTGGGATTAATGTTCTGACCAACTGGACCCTGTTGCGGTTAAGGACTTACAAGATAATCCTTCGAGAACCCCATGTATTATCGACACGCACTGCGACATTTGTTCGTCTTTATAGTTTACTTTATTCTTGCCACGTCATTGAACACAACCAAGTCGAATCTCTGTACATATAAGTATGCACGAATTGTGCACGACGCAACTTAAATTCCGATTTCAGAAAAATGCACAAACATGCCTTAATGCACGAATCTTTTCATTCATCGATTTCAACATCTAATAAAGCCAAACCAATTCAAATACAATATTCAAAAATACAAAACAGTACGCATTCTTGTTGTAACTGGTATTATTTATTTAATTATAAAGAATTTTAACCATGTAAAGTGGCTATTTTCTTTAAAATATATATACAAAAAGCCACGCATAAGGAAGACTATGTACTTTACAAAGACAGACTGAAGGAACCAGAAGTTTTAAGTGGAATGCAAAATGATTGAACAACAGCTTCAGAATTGGCTCCACAAAAACCGGATCTGCAATCAAACACGGTTCCCCGGAATTATTACCGCGATAATCGGGCGATGAGCGTTCTGATTACAGTAACAAGCATGTCGGCATGGCTTATCGGGCGTGTTTAATTGGAAACAACATCGGGCAATGTCAAACTGTAGTGCAGTTTTTGCAAGTTACATAATCTTGTATCTGGATTTTTATGAGGGGATTTTATTTAAATACAGTCTGCTTGTCTGCAAACTTAAATCAAATAACGACGGGGACCACCGGTCTCGTGTTTTGCATCCGTGGGCGACGGTTATAATCTGCAATACATGCTCTCTAATAAGGATCATTATAAATCTTGTCTGAACTCGGTGCATACGCCCAAACATTTTTTGTCGGACTGAACGCCACAAAGACGTTCGATGGCAATGCACGTCTCAGGGGTGAAACACAAATCCCCGCCGTTATAACCAACCACGTGATGATAGCCGAGCCACGTGGTAAATAATTTTCCCGGTGTTATTTTTACTTTTTTTTATGTATGTTTTTTTTGTATAATGAATCTTAACTTATACACTATTTTCACAATATAAATGACAATGATACTACTTTTCACAATATAATACTGAACAAAAACAAATCTGGAAGGATTTTCTTGTGATGGCAGTGGGAAACGTATAGTTGTTGGCTTGGGCAAAATATTGCTCACTTATTTAACCAGAAATTGATTACTTACTTTATTCCATATTCAACAAAATAATAATCCTGGACAGGAATCAATAGGAAAACGTATAGGGATATAATATGGGACCAATACTGAGGTGGTATGTATCCTCCAATAAAAAATATTTAATTCCTTGAAAATGTTACACGTGAGACCTCAAATTGGGTGACGGCGAGGTATTTAACTGCCAGACCATAACGTTATTTGATGACAGGCGTGTTTAAATCCAAGTCCTTGCATCAACAATCCTTCGACCTTATTTCCTTATTGTTTTCCTTACGTTTTTCTTCTTATTATTTTTTTCTGTTTATTTCAAAACCTTTATATATTTTTCACTCATATTTCCTATGTCTAGCATAAACTTAGTAAGAGAGAAACTTTGTAAGAATTAGAATTAAACGTGCGCGGAAATGTACATACCCATCCCAGTGAGATGCGAATTCAAAGTTTGTTAAATTTCTGAAGCGATGATACATTTTTTCATAATTATTATTGAAGGACAGTTTTCAATAATGACTCGAAGACAAGCCTATAAGGTCGTCATAATCAGATAAAGACCGATGACAACGAGCGAAACTTCTGAACGCTCTGTAATTATCGTAAAATAACCTGCCGGCCGGGTATTCTTTCACCAATGGCGCTTGCAAACTACGTCTATGAAAGGTCCATTTAAGGGTGGAATAACGGCGAGTAAAATCGTCTGTCATTATAATGAAATTTGTCGACGTTTATCTGTAAAGGAGATGATTTGTATAAGTATAAGAGATTAAAAAAATGATATGTTATGGATAATTACAATAGTTAGCTTTTGTTCGGCGGAGTTTGTTTTAATCTGCGCCCCTGGTTGACAGGCTTACCTGACGAGTTGATAAGGGTACCTTTGACCGGTTTGATGTATCATGGAGTCGTTCAAAAAGTTATTGAAGGATTTTATGATACTTTGGTGTTTAATATGTCGGTAGCATATTGATTGCGTTATGTCTGACTTTTTTATGCTCCCGGTAGGGTGGCATATAGCAGTTGAACTGTCAGTCCGTCTGTGATTCCGTCCGAAAACTTCAACATTGGCCATAACTTTTGCAATATTGAAGATAGCAACTTGATATTTGGCATGCCTGTGTATCTCATGGAGCTGCACATTTTGAGCGCTGAAAGGTCAAGGTCAAGGTCATCCTTCAAGGTCAAAGGTAAAAAAACAAAATCCAAGGGAACTAACAAGCTTTAAAGGGAGATAATTTATATTTATCGTTTGGCAGGTATAGATCATTTTCACAAGGGAAGTTATAATTTTAAAAGGGATATAGTAAAACAATATTATTTTTTTTAAATTCAAAGCGGCGCAGTAGGGGGCATTGTGTTTCTGACAAACACATCTCTAATTTTAATAAGAATGATGCGCAACCGTATTGTTTCTGCTGTTGTTTTTTTTTCAACAATAATTATTAACCAATTTAGTTTTGTTATTTTAATTATTAATGTATTGTTACTTTGTAATTTTTTTTATTTTTGATTTTGTTTGTCTCCAATTTCTTTTGTACAGGAGTGCGCTTTTATTCTCTTTCTTCTGGTTGTTTGATTCTAAATGTGTACTGATTGTGTTTTTGTTTATACATCAATTATACTGTTTTATTGATTGTTTTATTAATTTTACAAATAACTGTTCAGGTAGGCTATTTATTTGTGGGAATTGGAATGGCTTGACATTAAACCGCAATAACCGCATAAGTGTAAAAGAGTGTTTACATTGTCTTTATAGAATCATAAATTTGCATGACCAATTTAATAATGCTATTGACAACAGCACAGTCTTACCTCCACCCCAAAGTAAAACGCTCATAAACGCTCATAAATCCCGTTCCTGTCTGTACCGGATCATAAACGTTTGCAATATAGGATAATCATAATTACGAGAACTAGATAAGATTTCCATGCGATTGACAGAATTGGCATAACAAAGCCCTCTCATTATCTCCTCAGCTAATTTATATGTGATGTATTGTGTGGCACGGGCGGGCGGACATTTTCGAACTGGTTATTTAATTTTATTTTTGTTGGAATTCCAGTCATTCGTTCCTTCTATTTCAGCGTGTTAAGTAATTCAAATGTAAAACTCAGTGATTTAGTACATTTACATAATATTTACACTTTGCCTAAAAACTTGGCGTTAAATGACGTAATTATTTATATTAAATAAGCTAATTTAAATATCTATCAACACATGCATGTGCATGTATAAACAGTTGACAATTCTTAAATCATAATGATAATGTGTGTACGCTATTCATTTTGTCAGACAAATGTTAATAAGAAGGTGTCGAAAATGAAATGCATAATTCGCTTTGTTACAAAATTGTTGCGATGACAAAAGCTGGTAAGAAAATACCGAAAATGAAATGAATGCAACATCCTTCAGTGGACAGTGTTATTTCAAAGGTACACATCGATGTACATGTACATTGGATATCAAAGGAAGAAACCATGGTGCCACACTTAAACTACATCAAGAGTTAATAAAAATCTAAGCAATTCGATGCATTCGAGCTCTCGCTCAGGGAAAACGGGGCTTAATGTATATGCGTAAAGAGTCGTCCCAGATTAGACCGTGTAGTCCGCACAGGCTAATCCGGGACGATACTTTCCGCCTAAACTGGCTTTTTGCTGAGAAGTCTTTCTTTAAACGAAAAATACAATAAAAGGGGAAAGTGTCGTCCGTTATTACCCTGTGCGGACTGCACAGGTCAATCTGGGACGACACTTTACGCACATGCATTAAACCCCCTTTTCACAGAGCGAAGCTCAAATTTAAACAATTCGAAGCATTCGATGATTGTCGCAATAGTCAATGGCAAATCAGGGGGGGGGGACTTTAGTACCACTCCCATTTTTATTACTAATTGTCGAAGTGTCAACGGCCGCGATGCACGCGGAGGTGCAATATAGCGGCCATGACTGCGTCAACTCCGTTACGTTTCCCCGCGTCTGGGTGGCATTTGGACGATCCGTGACGAAGTCGGGAATCCAAGCTTCAATGTCTGCACAGCGGGTCTGAAGCCAGGCTACATCGGGCGCAACGCCGATTAACGAATCATTACGCAGTGACGCGCAGCGAACCACAGTTACATCGAAGATTATACGCGATAAAAAGTACATCACATGTAATTCCACAATGCTGCTCCACAGGCTGGGGTCGTACATTGTTTTCGAAAGTTTTACATTTAAAACTGATTGCATCACAGAATGCCAAGATATGAATATAATTGAACACACATATAATTAACTGTAGGTTGCCTACATGTGCATGCAGTCTATTCACATACGTTTGCGACACATTTTACTAGAAAGTTATGGTTACCGTATGTTTTATATTAACTAACTCAACATTTAGGGCATCAATTTGCATTTCGCTAAACTCTTTAAAATAGTGTATTGTTACTATAGTGGCCATGTCACGTATCCAGCCTTGTCGTATATATATACAACATTTAACGTCGAGAATAGCGATTTGTATTTTTTACCTGGACTTTGAAATAACTACAAAATATCACAAAAAGTACACGTATGAAATATTGGAATATGTCACGCGTAAATGGTTCAGTGGGATAAATGTTCTGACCAACTGGACCCTGTTGCGGTTAAGGACTTAAACGCCCCTGCGAGAGTTTAATGAATTGTTCATGAATCATTCATGAATCATTCATGAATCATTCTTGCATCATTCA
>VMBQ01008840.1:4857-21815 GCA_007657795.1 Dreissena rostriformis
GAATGAAAGCATGGTAGTATCTTACACCATACACCTACCAATATCCACTTATCAATACACGTAGAGTGGAAAGAATGAAAGCATGGTTGTATCTCACACCATACACCTACCAAAATCCACTTATCAATACACATAGAGTGGAAAGAATGAAAGCATGGCAGTATCTTACACCATACACCTACTGAAATCCACTTATCAATGCAGGTAGAGTGGAAAGAAACAAAGCATGGTAGTTTCTTACCACCATACACCTACCGAAATCCACTTATCAATACAGGTAAAATGAAAAGAATGAAAGCATGGTCGTGTCTTACCACCATACACCTACCGATATCCACTTATCAATACACGTTGACTGGAAGGAATGAAAGCATGGTAGTATCTTACACCATACACCTACCAATATCCACTTATCAATACACGTAGAGTGGAAAGAATGAAAGCATGGTAGTGTCTTACCATCATACACCTTCCGAAATCCACTTATCAATACAGGTAGAGTGGAAAGAAAGAAAGCATGGTAGTTTCTTACCACCATTCACCTACCGAAATCCACTTATCAATACAGGTAGAGTGTAAAGAATGAAAGCATGGTCGTGTCTTACCACCATACACCTACCGAAATCCACTTATCAATACACGTTGACTGGAAGGAATGAAAGCATGGTAGTATCTTACACCATACACCTACCAATATCCACTTATCAATACACGTAGAGTGGAAAGAATGAAAGCATGGTAGTGTGTTACCACCATACACCTACCGAAATCCACTTATCAATTCAGGTAGAGTGGAAAGAATGAAAGCATGGTAGTATCTCACACCATACACCTACCGAAATCCACTTATCAATACAGGTAGAGTGGAAAGAATGAAAGCATGGTAGTGATATACACCATACACCTGCCGAATTCCACTTATCAATATACATAGAGTGGAAGGAATGAAAGCATGGTAGTATCTTACACCATACACCTACCAATATCCACTTGTCAATACAGGTAGAGTGGTAAGAATAAAAGCATGGTAGTTTCTTACACCATATACCCACCGAAATCCACTTATCAATACGCGTAGAGTGGAAAGAATGAAAGCATGGTAGTATCTTACACCATACACCTAATGAAATCCACTTATCAATAAACGTTGAGTGGAAGGAATGAAAGCATGGTAGTATCTTACACCATACACCTACCGAAATCCACTTATCAATACACATAGAGTGGAAAGAATGAAAGCATGGTAGTATCTTACACCATACACCTACCAAAATCCACTTATCAATACACATAGAGTTGAAGAAATGAAAGCATGGAAGTATCTTACACCATACACCTACCGAAATCCACTTATCAATACATGTAGAGGGGAAAGAATGATAGGTTGTATCTTACACCATACACCTACCGAAATCCACTTATTAATACACATAGAGTGGAAAAAATGAAAGCATGGTAGTATCTTCCACCATACACCTACCGAAATGAAATTATCAATACACGTTGACTGGAAGAAATGAAAGCATGGTAGTATCTTACACCATACACCTACCGATATCCAATTATCAGTACACGTAGAGTGGAAAGAATGAAAGCATGGTAGTATCTTACACCATACACCTACCAATATCCACTTATCAATACACGTTGACTGGAAGGAATGAAAGCATGGTAGTATCTTACCACCATACACATACCGAAATCCACTTATCAATACACGTAGAGTGGAAAGAATGAAAGCATGGTAGTATCTTACACCATACACCTACCTAAATTCACTTTTTAATACACGTAGAGTGGAAAGAATGAAAGCATGGTAGTATCTTACACCATACACCTACCTAAATCCACTTATCAATACACGTAGAGTGGAAAGAATGAAAGCATGGTAGTATCTTACACCATACACCTACCAATATCCACTTATCAATACACATAGAGTGGAAAGAATGAAAGCATGGTAGTATCTTACACCATACACCTACCGAAATCCACTTATCAATACACATAGAGTTGAAGGAATGAAAGCATGGAAGTATCTTACCACCATACATCTACCAAAATCCACCTATCAATACACATAGAGTTGAAAGAATGAAAGCATGGTAGTATCTTACACCATACATCTACCGAAATCCACTTATCAATACACATAGAGTTGAAAGAATGAAAGCATGGTAGTATCTTACACGATATACCTACCAAAATCCACTTATCAATACATGTAGAGTGGAAAAATGAAAGCATGGTAGTATCTTACACCATACATCTACCGTAATCCACTTATCAATACAAGTAGAGTGGAAGAAATGATAGCATGGTAGTATCTTACACCATACACCTACCAAAATGCACTTATCAATACATGTAGAGTGGAAAGAATAAAAGCATGGTAGTATCTTACACCATTCACCTACCAAAATCCACTTATCAATACACATAGAGTGGAAAGAATGAAAGCATGGTAGTACCTTACACCATTCACCTACCGAAATCCACTTATCAATACAAGTAGAGTGGAAGAAATGAAAGCATGGTAGTATCTAACACCATACACCTACCGAAATCCACTTATCAATACACATAGAGTGGAAAGAATGAATGCATGGCAGTATCTTACACCTTACACCTACCGAAATCCACTTATCAATATACATAGAGTGGAAAGAATGAAAGCATGGTAGTATCTTACATCATTCACCTACTGAAATCCACTTATCAATACGAGTAGAATGGAAAGAATGAAAGCATGGTAGTATCTTACACCATTCACCTACCGAAATCCACTTATCAATACAAGTAGAGTGGAAAGAATGAAAGCATGGAAGTATCTTCAAGGCTTCCCCCTCCTCGTACTCAGCCATGCAGATGTTACACTCGCTTGACTCCGTGTTCTTTCTGTAGGTAACCACAGGCAACCGGCAACTGTCTGCTTGGCTGAGGCCCTTATCTTTCGCATCTCCCAGAATCTCGGACAGCCGCATAAGGTCCTTCAAGAAGAGAAAGGGGTTTGTTTTTACAAAATAAAATTCAACAAGAAGACCAAAAAATCAAGAATATTACTGAATCTGTATTGTGTTATGAAGACTGCAAAATTAAAAACCTACTCAAAATACAAAATTAATTACTAACTGCATATGGTACATTTATGAAGCATTGTTACAAGTTAACATTTATTAATTTGCCAGTGTTTTCTTTATTTTTAAGTCTATGAAAGGGTTAGTGAATAAAAATAAGGGATATGCTTACATGGTTATTATTTTCGTTAAATTCTCAACCAAATTCTCACGAGGTTTCACACAAAAAAAAAGGTTTGATAACAAATAGCAAGCAAGGCCTCCATGTATATATTTGTACCATACCTCATAGTCATTTCCTAGCAATGTGCCTGCACCAGCAATGTTGAACCCTTGGTGTCTACGCATACGACCTCCCTAGGAGAAAAAATGTTTCATTTCACACAAAGTGCTGTGATATGCCATGAAAGCATTTTAATCTTTAATAAAAGCTGTGTTTATAGTTAAGATTTTCATTAAAAATACTTTTGATAGTGTCAAGCTACTTGTAAGGACAGAGCATGGACTATATGCTCTTGCCCACTTTCATGAGCTGTATACAATCAAAACAAATTTTCTACAACATTTTTACATGTTCTTAATACACAAAGTATCAAAAACATCAATTATTGAAGACAAAAACTACCAGAATTGAGGCAACCCTCTTAACAACCCTTGAATCATTTTGATATCATTTTGATACACTAGTTTCGCCCTCACTAACATTCAAAATCAATATCAAATACATGTACTTAAAAGTGAACTTTTCAAAATAATAACCTTTATGATCAATTATTATGATTTGCAGAGCATATCAAGAAATACAGAGAAATCCTGCGACTTACAGCATTTTAACCAAATCTTTGGCCAAAATTTCAGGCCATACATATTTCACACTAGGGAATTGAATTGCTTGAATGCACTAAAAACACATTAAATGAAATATAGCCAAATTTATTATACCAGTAAATGAAATATAGCCAAATACATTATACCACTAAATGAAATATAGCCGAATACATACCACTTAATGAAATATAGCCAAATACATACCACTCAATGAAATATAGCCAAATACATACCACTCAACGAAATATAGCAAAATACATACCACTCAAAGAAATATACCAAAATACATACTACTTATGAAATATAGCCAAATACATACCACTCAATGAAATATAGTCAAATTGATACCACTTAATGAAATATAGCCAAATACATACCACTTAATGAAATATAGCCAAATACAAACCACTTAATGAAATATAGCCAAATACATACCACTTAATGAAATATAGCAAAATACATACCACTCAATGAAATATAGCCAAATACAAACCATTTATGAAATATAGCCAAATACATACCACTTGAGTTGACGGACCCCTGGTCCTAGCACCTGCAATGTGTACAAAAATACTTAATATTAAACATAATGAATTTTAATGCACACAAGTTTTCATGTAAACAAGATCAAGAGCATCTGGGTTTAACATAGTCTATTTTTTTCGTTAAAATACTTGGTCTTTGGTCAAATATAGTATTTAAGAAACTGTTGACCAATCAGTGTTTGTAATGTGGAGCTCCAAATAGAAATAGACCTACTCCGGAGAGGGCTAGATTTTGGAAAAAAAACACTAATCTGCCCGTACAAACAAATCTCATGAGTTTAAAATACTTTCTAAATCGCATACCAAATCCACCATTATTATTTTATAAACCAATCATTTAAAATTGCATTATAAATGAGGAATTTGCAGTCAAACAATCTTGAGCTTGCAATCAGGATCATACACTTAACAGTCATATAATGCTTATGACCGTGGGCTCAACAAAATCCTTTTTTAATACCACAAACATTTGAGCCTTGCTCTGTGAAAATGGGGTTTAATGCATTTGTGTAAAGAGTCGCCCCAGATTAGCCTGTGCAGTCCGCACAGGCTAATCAGGGACAACACTTTTCCCCATAACTGGATTTTTGCTAAGAAGATACTTTCTTGAAACGAAAAATTTCATAAAAGCGGAAAGTGTCGTTCCTGATTAGCCTGTGCGGACTGCACATGCTTATCCGGAACGACAATTTTCGCACATGCAGTAAACACGCTTTTCACTGAGCGAGGCTCATATACATGTAACATTTTTCCAACCTGCTCTGAGGGCAGCACCCGTCTCCATCACAAGATTCAACAACTGAAATTAAAAGCAAATACTAAGCTTTCAAATGCAGTTGCAATGCATAAGAGAAACATACCATTCTGTTTTTGTTCAATTAGCCTCTACACCTACAAGTTTGTGCACCTTAAACTTCAAACGCATTTATTTGAATGAAAAGTCAGTAAACATTACCTGAATGTGATAGATGCTTTTAGATTTATCCTTTGTTTAACCAATAACGAGTGAAATAGTTTGCTTTTTAGATAAAATAACGGAGTTATGTACATTTAAACATGTGTGTACGTCGTAGGCTGCGTCACAGAGAAGTACCCTATAAGATCGTGCACTGAGTTTGATGAGGTCATAGCGAGGCCCTATCATGTGTTTATAAAAACTGATGTCTGTTTTTGTGAATATGTGTTTTTTCTAATAAATATTTGTTGTTTTAGCTGACTTTCGTGATTAAACTGTATTGAATAGAAGGGTTTAAAAAAACATTGGTTAAATAAAAAAGAATTATCAACTGTGTTAAATGTTGTCAGAGGTCTAGATAAAGTGTATTGACTAACGGAAAATAGCGAAACAACGGCCAGTGGTCCGTGAATGCACTTAACTTTTGATTATGTGCAACTATTTCACATCGAATCTCAAAGTAAAACAGTCGCGCATAATCAAAACTAAAGTTGCTTAACGGACCATTGGTCGTTTGTAAAACGATGTTAATTGATGTTTAATCGTATTGTAATGAAAAGTATTCATAACAGGTAGCACACTTAATTCGAGACCGGCGTCTAAGGGAACCACCCTTACACCATTTTTCAATCAAAACATTGACAAACATGGCGGCGGCCGTCTGGTGAAAGAATTTAAAAGGTTTTCACCATTTTTCATGCGATTTCTATGGGAACAAGGTTAGAAAAACAGACAATATATGTAATTATTCCAAGTTCATATCATATTTATTGTGTTATCGCCTGTTTTTTCCTCATGATTTACGTCTTTTCGGCTGCGGAAATTATTGAGTTACATGTACACAGTTGAACAGTTTTCAACGCGTGCGTTCGAATGTTGCTTAGTTATCGACGTCATCAAGTAATGCACGAACTTGTAAGGCTGCACGAAGTTATAGGAATAGAGGATACTTTGAGTTTTGGTTACAAATGCAGTCAAATGCTGGAACAGTTTAAGTCAACATTAATTTCATATTATACTATGGCTTTTCAATACATTCTATGACACATTCTGTTAAACACAAGTACAAAACTCCTTAAAAACATCACCAGGTCATAATCAAGAATATATAATATTTGTTATTTAATGTGTTTGTAATCGTATTTAATGTGTATTATAATCATCATGCTTATTTTTCTATCATGATAAGTTGTAACCAAGGAGTCCAACAGTAAGCTATATTTACCACTGAGATTCTTTCAACCTTGAAGTGGTGACCTTGACTTTGAGACAGCCTGACTACTGGACAACTACATTGCATTAACTTCTCAATGGGTATAGAAGGTATGAAACAGATACCAAAAACACTGAAGACTCAACTGTTGACCTTCAAGTTTGAGGTTGACCTTGATTGACTTATGCCTTCTACACATCATATAAATGACCTTAACATTGTAGCAAAGTTTCATGGAAACCCATCAAACGGTATAGGATATTTATGTAGCGGATGCTAAAATGGGGGTTCAAATTTTTTACCTTGAACCATGACCATGACAAAGAAGTACAATAACTGATTTATGACTTCTGCGTATCGTGTCAATAACCTCAACATTGCGGAAAAGTTTCATGAAAATCCTTCAAAGGGTACAGGAGATATTGAGCGGAAACAAAAATGGAGGCTTAAGTTTTGGACCTTCAAATGCGATGTTGACATTGAGCCAGCAGGACTGATTGACTCATGCCTTCTGCAAACACATTGTTGCAAAGTTTTATGAAAATCCTTCCATCGGTATAGGAGGTATGGATCAGACACAAAAGTAGAGGCTTGAATCCTGGACCTTGAAACACAACATTAACCTTAAGCAGATGTGACTGCTTTCTGCACATTATCTCAATACCTAAATGTAAGACATATAGGAGATATTTAAGTGGACATGAAAGCGTTAAGCGCAGACTGACGGACGGATCAAGGGCATTAGTGTAGTCCCCCATTCAGCTTTTTGACAATGGAGCAAGCAAAGTTTAATAATTCACAGCAGAATGGTACGTATGTATTATAAAATACACCTACCTCTTCAGTTGCATCATATCTATTGGGTCTGGAACCTGAAAGAGGTTAAATTCCACCAATTTATATACATGTATCTCAATATGCTGTTGAACACCTCATACCGAAAACCCTACCTTTCTACTGTAGAACCAGTTATTACTTTTGGTGGGTTAAACATTTTACATTTGAACATCAATTGATCTAAACATTGAGAACAAATGGAAAATGCAACACACCTTTTTATAATAAAAAACGAGTGGGTATAATAGTTTTGCATTTTTGTGATTTTGCGTTGTGTATAAAATCAAAGTGACACAAAGCAAGAAACTTTTTTTTCCCCAGAAATATTACTTTTTTAGATTACAAAAAAAGAATTATAAAATGTGATTACCCCTTTGCCTGGATCGATGTCTAGCAGGGGAATGCATGTGCCATCCTCCCCCCATCGCGCCCTCACTGGTATGAGTGTCCCCTCTCCCAGCTACATCTGACCACGGGAAATGAGGACTGAATCCCACATCGGTATTGTGCATTGCAACAGAAACACTCTCGTCCCTGTTTTGAAGTGACATGGCAAACTCCAGGTCCAATTCCTCCTATGACATTGATAGAGAAAAAAGTATATTTTTTTTTTATAAAAGTAATTAAAAGTACCTCTAAATAATGCATAAATGAAGGTTTCTGTTTCTATCAATTATAATCCCCCTAAAACAGACCAGACATCATCTAAGCTTACAATATGTTAACTTCAATATATCTTACAATAAGGTGTTCATACTGTCCCCTATCAGTGGCCTATGGAAAGCTTACAAGCAAAACAGCAAGGTGATGCACCCTGTGGCCCTGCTTGGTAACCCCTCCCCCTCTGGTGCCTTTCAAGGTTAGTCTACACAATTTTTAAAAATATTTTTTTTCCCCAATTTTCATTGAATGAAAAACAAGAGGGCCATCAGGACCTAAGGGGCTCACCTAAAAGCCAAAGGAACTAGACTATTCTGAAAAAAATGCAAGCTGATTCATGAAGATTGGACCAAAAAAGTGACTTTTAACATGTTTATTCATATTTGACCTAGTGACCTAGTTTTTGAGCTCATATGACCCAGTTTCAATCTCTGCCAAGATTTCATTGGGACAAATGTTCTGACCAAGTTTCATGAAGATTGGCCAATAAATGTGGCTAATATAGCGTCAACTAGTTTTCACTATAGCCATATAAGGACAACTGCCCCCCCCCCCCCCGGCAGCCATGTTTCCCAACGAATCATAGCCATTTACAAACTCAGCCGAGCTATTGTTAGAACGTTNTTCTATTCAACAGGTACGACTATCAGAGCGACCTGACGATGAGTTTGACTAACCAGTTGTTCTATTCAACAGGTACGACTATCAGAGCGACCTGACGATGAGTTTGACTAACCAGTTGTTCTATTCAACAGGTACGACTATCAGAGCGACCTGACGATGAGTTTGACTAACCAGTTGTTCTATTCAACAGGTACGACTATCAGAGCGACCTGACGATGAGTTTGACTAACCAGTTGTTCTATTCAACAGGTACGACTATCAGAGCGACCTGACGATGAGTTTGACTAACCAGTTGTTCTATTCAACAGGTACGACTATCAGAGCGACCTGACGATGAGTTTGACTAACCAGTTGTTCTATTCAACAGGTACGACTATCAGAGCGACCTGACGATGAGTTTGACTAACCAGTTGTTCTATTCAACAGGTACGACTATCAGAGCGACCTGACGATGAGTTTGACTAACCAGTTGTTCTATTCAACAGGTACGACTATCAGAGCGACCTGACGGTGAGTTTGACTAACCAGTTGTTCTATTCAACAGGTACGACTATCAGAGCGACCTGACGATGAGTTTGACTAACCAGTTGTTCTATTCAACAGGTACGACTATCAGAGCGACCTGACGGTGAGTTTGACTAACCAGTTGTTCTATTCAACAGGTACGACTATCAGAGCGACCTGACGATGAGTTTGACTAACCAGTTGTTCTATTCAACAGGTACGACTATCAGAGCGACCTGACGATGAGTTTGACTAACCAGTTGTTCTATTCAACAGGTACGACTATCAGAGCGACCTGAGCTTCTATCATAAGCACAAGCACTGCCCCGATATCGGCTCGCACATGCACAACCATGTGTCCATGGTCTGGGGGAAGCACAATAACTTGATATTTCCCGCACAAACATCGGCGATCCTTCTCTTCAACGAGCCCAACTTCCACTCCCAGGCGAACATGACGCCGACCGAGGTCGCCCACACAGTCCATCCCAAAACCGTCGGTCCTCGGCTTTTTCCGATAATAAATTGGAAAAGCCGGTAATGATTCTAATATTGCAGGACCTCGTGGCCGGTAATAAAATTATGGCGAAATTTGGAATTCCGTAAACTATTTTCAGAAAAGTATCAATGCAAAAGTAAGATTTTACCGAATTATTAATAACTCAGATAATGTAAAATGTTTTTTCATTGGTTTCATTTTTTTAAATGACGCAGTAAGCGTATATACGGTATCCGAAGATTTTTTGCTAAGTCGTCATAGCGAATAACATACTACGTCATTACTAAATGAGTACATTCCGCAAAGTACAACCGCGTGCGTTTTTGGTTCCCGTTTTATCCGATTAATTTTGGGCCGGAAATGATCAGTCCGGGCCGGCAATGGCTGCATGATTATAGGACCTCCTGGCCGGCAATAAAAAATATTTTTGGAAAGGACTGTATACATGTATGGTATACTTCTAAAAAAATAATTAAGTGTAGGGTAATTGTTTTTATGCATTGCAATTCTCCTCATTGAAATCTATACACACATGAAGTTTCATGTTGAAATCTTGTGGCGTATCTGAGATAAAGCCCTAAAAAGTTACATCATAAAAAAACAACAAAGGGCAATAACTCTTTTAAGAAAGTGTAGGGTTATGGTTCTTGTGCATTTCATTTCTCCTCATTGATATCAATACACCCATGAAGTTTTATGTTGAAGTCTTGTATGGTATCTGAGATACAGCCCTGAAAAGTTACATCATACACAAAAAAAACAAAGGGCAATAACTCTTATTTAAGAAAGTGTAGGGTTATTGTTCTTATGCACAGCACTTCTCCTCATTGATATATATACATCCATGAAGTTCCACGTTGATATCTTATATAGTTTCTGAGATATAGCCCTAAAAAATTGTGTGACATACGGACGGCCAGAATGACGGATGGACACCGCCAATTCTATATCCCTCCGCCTTTGGCGGCGGATAATAAGGGTTTTGGCAGTGAAATTGATGGATGCTCCCCAAAAATGTAATGTGTCAAGTAATGAGCCTCCGAATGAAATGTTGACAAAGGAAAATTAAAACACTCATACCAACATACAGTTATATGAAATCTTTTCCAGTCTATTAAGAAATTTTGAAGTGGAAATATATGGGCAGTCAGACATATAAATATCAAATGAACTGAGTAATAAAACACTGCCATCTGACTTTCATAAAGCTCCAATATTATTGGAGTGATAATAAAATGTTTACCCTGGATTTCACCTGATTTTCTTTTGCCAAATTTGCATCGCCATGGCAAAATTATTTTCAAATTCACTATTTAATGGGTTTTTATAAAGAAAACATTTAAGACAAACAGAATGTTTTTTAGCCAAATTTGAAAGGCATGGTAAGCATTGTTCACTGTATAAATTATGGGCAAAAAAGTTTTAACTACCGCTAAGTTTTGATAATCTTTTTCACTACTGAATACTTTTATTTGTAGCATCAACTCGTGATGATGCAAAATAAGTTTGTGCTAGTACAGAAAAAAGTATAAGTCGAGTACAGAAGGGACATTACACTGTACATGTTAGTAAAACTGATCATAGACACAGCTCTACGTGAACAATTGGTTGTGTAGAAACTAGGAAAGAACACTTATTTTTTAGTAGTATTGGTAAAAAAATAAACAGTTTACACAATATGTAAGAAATTAAAGCTGTTACTACCATCACGTTCCATATTTGCTGCTGCTCTTTTATCCCTTGGTTGCCTACTTATAATTCTGTCTTGATGCACTCTCCTAGCAGGGCGAGAGTTAAACACTGGCGAATCTGAACGGGAATCCAATTCTTGTTCCATAGGAAATGGAAAATTTGACTCTGTTGGCGTTTTTGTCAGGAATGGTGAATCGTTGGACCCTTCGGACATAGCAGAGGTTACAGTTGAGGTTGCTGCAATCTTGCCGTTATTTTTGCCAGACACAAGATTTTGGGTAATTTGTACATTTATAGGGTTACAGTTTCCGTCTGTTACTACATGATTGTCCCTTCTTACAGATTTAGTATCGCACAAAGGCTTGGGTATGTATTGGGCACACGGTATCTTCTTAGCATCATAATTGGCTTCTTTCCTAAAATCATTTTCAGTCACATGCTTTTTGCTTATATATTTTGTTTTCAATCTATTAATAAATTCATCCGAGTCTGATTCAGATTCATCGGAAGAACTAGGCCAACTAAAGGACGATTTTGAAGCTGCCAACCTTTTCCTTTTACGATTACTACTAAGCGAGTTAAGTTCCCTATTTTCGTATGGTACATTTTTTGAGTGAATTGAAAGTTTTGTGGGTGAAATGAGTGTAGAACTTCTAACAAAGCCGCCATATTCACTGTAATTGTCTGTGACTTTTCTATCTGCAAGTCGTGGATTCTTCTTCAAGGTGGACTCATATTTAGATGGTGAAACATTTAGAGTTTTCAGAAATGTGTTGCATTTTGCTCCAGTTGCATCGATTTCCTTGGGTTTGGTGCCCATGTCAGATTGGTTGTTCAGATAATCTGCAAGTTAAACAATGCATGTAAATTACTGGACATGACTTATTTGAAATATAAAATCTCAAGCTTCTATAGCGTAAAATATTTTCAATGTCTGTAGAGGAATTTTTTCAATGTTTTCTTTACTTTTTTTTTAACTTGTAAAGTCATGAATATGTGTCTTCATTAAACATGCAAATAACATATTTGTCGCGTTCTGAGAAAACTGGGCAAAATGCTTGTGTGTAAATTAATTGTCATCCCAGATTAGCCTGTGCAGTCCGCACAGGCTAATCAGGGACGACAATTTCCGCTTTTATGGAATTTTTCGTTTAAATGATGTCTCTTCTTAGCGAAAATCCAGTTTAGGCGGAAAGTGTCGTCCCGGATTAGCCTGTGCGGACTGCACAGGCTAATCTGGGATGACACTTTACGCACAAGCATTTTGCCCAGTTTTCTCAGAACACACCACATATAAATAACTGACCTAAACCCAACCTGAATGGATATTTTAACAAGAAATAATCATTTTCAATAAACATTTCATTAGTTCATTGCTTGTGCTTTGGCCTTAGTTTGTAAAACAGTAACGCCCATTAACAAAAAAACTGTATAAACACATATCTGCACCTTATGCCCGTTGACACTGATATTAGCGGTAATGCTGATTAATTATTTTATGAGAAGAGATAACAAATACAATGTTTTTTTATGGCAATTTCGGGGCCGATATTCGGCCCCATTCCCCTCCAGAAAGAGTATATATTTTTCCCCTATTTTGTAAAAAAAGTCCCCTCAAGAATTAAAAAAAAAAAAATTTTTTTTTTTAAAGGAATGTCTTATGATTATTTTATCCCGAATATATTTCATAAACAACTAACTTACTTTTATTGATATGATACAATTATAATACAGAGTTATATTAAATTAGTTTTTCCCAAATCAGTGGACTTTTCACATGAATTGCATTTTTTTCCAAAATTGCCAGGAAAAGGCCTGGTGTGTCAATATTTGTTGCTAACAAAATTTCCAAATAGGTCCATTTTGTTGATAAAAAATTCTCAAATTTGTTATTTTATCAATTTAAAAAATCCCAATTAGACTTATAATGGCTAGGAAAACTGAGACCGTGCATTAAGGCTGAACTGTCTGAAACTGATGTTGAAAAGATCATTGATATATTTAAGACAAGGGACAAAATTGTCACAAAACCAGGTTTTCAATAAAAAAAATGTCTGATAAAGGGAGACAACTGCAACTCAAAATGTGCATTGCTACTGATTGTTTATCATAATTACCCCCCTTGTTTCAAAATCAATCTGTTTTTCAACCCCGTGACCTAGTTTCTGAACCAGCATGACCCATATTCGAACTTGACCTAGATATTGTCTAGATACAACTTCTGACCAAGTTTGGTAAAGATCGGATGAATTTTTTTATTTTTTTTTTATGGCTCATTTATGGCCATTTTTGACCTTTGAACTCAAAGTGTGACCTTGACCTTGGAGATATCGACGTAATTATTTCGCGCGACACACCGTCCAATGATGGTGAACAAATGTGCCAACTGATTTTAAAATATGANCTTTGGAACGTCTTTTCGGCCACGGACCAATGATGTGGTGGAATCCAGAAAGATTAAATATTCCTAAATTTGCGTAAAATTGCAAAATAACATTACCAACACATAAAGTTTTAGTTCAGAAGTCCATTTTTACCTCAAATATCGTCAAATTGAAGTAAGAAAGGCATACATTTTTCAGTTAAACTTCTGCTTAAATCGCAATACAATCACTGACATCTCGCCATGTTATGAAACAGATTTAAATATCAACTAATCAGAAGAAGGCATTACCGTGTAACGTGTATGTGTAATTTACCTAGGACGGTATACTATACAATCTATATCACTATTATTTATAATAATCTATTATATTAGCAATTATCTATTAACAGTGTACATTACCCTAATAACTAAAATTTAACGGTCCTGTGACTTCTCACATTATTCTGACATGTTTTATGATCGTTATCAGGTCGTAAAACACATCTGTAATGTGTCAACGGATTAACGGCAATTGGTTGATTATTTGATAAAATGCAAATATCCAATAATTAAAGGTTTTGGGACGATTATCCCACATTTAGAAAGCCAATTCACCGTTCAAGAAGGAGTGACGAGGAGTAGGAAGGGTAAAGTTATAAATCATACTCCACAAGTATTGGACAAACTTTCATGCGTTATAAACATAATTAAAATAAAATATCATAATTAGGATTTATTTTGATAAACAACGATTATAGTATAAAGGCTGAGACGATAATTATTTTTTATTTGTTTGTGACATAAATACAATATTCACAGAGCTACAGATAAGGTGCGTATTTGCGTAAATACCCAATGTAAAATTGCTGATTACGCATAGAAAAATAATAATCTGCGTACCAAAACCCAATTGAAATTGCCGATTATGCATACCGTACTTTTCCTCTGCGTAACGAGTAAATCCGGTTACTAGATTTACTGAAAACGCGCTCTTTCGGTATATACCTGGATTCTTTACGCTTTGTCCAAGTGCCTTCAGCACAATAATATGTACAGAAGAAAGCGTCTATGAAACTACGTGTTATTGTTGTGAAAATGTCGAAACCGCGAGGCCTTAAAAAGGGAAATATCGTATCCCAGGCACAAACAAACTCAATTTTTAGTTATTTAACCGCGAGCAACACAAAATCAGAAGCGGAAAATATAGTGAAACTAATTCTTGATGATGTTGTGTCGGAGGCAAGCGCTGACAGTGCTTACAATTGTGAGAAAACTGGTGGAAAAAATGGTCGAACTTTCGTTAGAAAAAGTCGCGAAACGAAAACACACCGGGGAACGCGTTGGAAAGAAAACAGTTCATGAATGTACCAGTTTAATACAGAGTCACACACAAGGATTGTGCTTTTTTTTAATCAAGACTGTATATTATGGATACATCTACATAATTTCACAAGATCTCTGAAACTAATCAATTAAGAGTGGAACTTCAACCAGCTCATTCAGGTTAGCATTTGAGAATTTTAGACATTGAAAATACACAATTTTAATACAAAAATACCCAATTGTCAATTTAAGTAGTGGGTACCAACTTTTTTGTACCCAATTGAAAATAAAAATACCCAATTGAACTCAAAAGTAGTGGGTATTTACCCAATAACTCAGAAAAGTTATCTGGAGCTCTGAATAATAAATAAAATTAGCTTCTTAAACAGTTACTTTATAAGTTTTTCTATTCTGAATTATGATGCAAATACAACTACACATTAAAACTCATGACTAAATACTATTTCTTCATTTTCTTGACTAATAACTAGTATAAAGCTTAGTAAATGAACACAAATGTCACTGTCTCATCTGAAAAGAATCATTGCTTGAGCAGTTTTCTAACGTTTTTAGCCACCTATGCAATCAAATCGTTTAATATCGAGGCGACAATGTCTTTCTGGGTTTAAAGATTGAATATCAGGATGGTTAGACGACCGTATGTAGCCATTATATGACAACAAAGTGTTTTTTAACCGATTTCGGTTTAGCCGGCCTTCCCTGGCGCGCAGACATATTGTTTTTGACGGGCTTACGAGCGACCGGAAATCACACGACAGAATTGACAATAATACCGGAACCCAGTCTACACCTTTTCGGTAATTTAAATTAACAAAATGCGCCGTTAGGTTAGAGACCAACAAATCACGCCGCACTGACGTATCGGGATGGCCAGATTTTTTTTGTAAATACGTAAAAGGGATATTAAAGTTGTAATTGTACGTCCAGTTTATAAAAATAAATGCGTAAACCTTCATGAAAAAGCCGTATTTACGGCTGTACGGCCCTTATCTGGAGCTCTGAACTGTTACCATTACCGGATCATTACACATAGCGGATCACTTTGAAGTTTAAGACTGTGTATTGCGATAAATAGTTGACATTTTTTTAAGGTGATATTTTTTAAGTCGAGGTTGAACATTATTTGCGGCCACATGCTATAAATCTGTTGGAATGTAAAAAGTTTACGCATTAATATAAAGGCCATTTAGTTGTATTTCTGCTTGCAAAAGTCCATTTCAGTTTTGGTTCGTGTTTAAAATTTTGGAATGCCTTAAATGAAATGAAGAATTTGGGCAATAACGGATCAAGCATGATAATATGCTTATTGATAATATATTATATTAAAATATATGAAAATCTTGTTGATTCTTTCAATAAATGATCTCAATCTTAATGTTTTATTTATGTTCCATGTTCAATATCGATGATAAGATAGGATTCAAACTATTTACATGGTGTATAAGATGCCCATATCTTTTGGATCTATTTAGGATTATCAACAGATAGTTCACACAAGAACACCGTGCTTAAAGTGAAGATACAAGATCACATATTATTATATAGAAAACAGTTAATAACAAAAACAAATTAATATAATTTATAACTTGCAATGTAACTTGGTAATTGTAAACAACACAGTTTATGTTTCGACGGTTTAAATAGCGTGTTAGATGCCCTCCTGAGTGGTTTCGATCATGTGATCCGTTATGGCTACAACTAATCCGTTAATGCATGAATTCTGATGCGAAAAAAAGGTATCACAAACACATTTTGCCTGCGTTTAAAAATAAGACTATGCACTGAAACAGCAAGCAAAGGTAATATTTAATCAAA
>VMBQ01008841.1:8653-34484 GCA_007657795.1 Dreissena rostriformis
ATTGCTCATCTGAACCTTACTTGGAACATGTAATAACAAGGTTTTTCAAGCTTTGACCTGGTGACCTAGATTTTGACCCCACATGACCCAAATGTTAAACTTTGCCTAAATATTGCCCTAACAAACTTCCTCCTAAAGTATCATCATTATTGAATCAAACATTATGGGCACTTGAGTGTTTACAAGGTTTTTGTAAGATTTGGACCTCGTGACCAAGATTTTGACCCCACATGACCCAATGTCAAACTTTGCCTAGATATCATCAAGAAAAACATCCTGGTCAAGTATCATCATTATTGGACCAAAACTATGGCCTCTAGTGTGTTTACAAGGTTTTTGTAAGATTAGACCCCATGACCTAGATTTTGTCCCCACATTACCAAACGTCAAACTTGGCCTAGATATTGTCCAGACAAACATCCTGGTCAAGTTTCATCATTATTGAACCAAAACTCTGGCGTATGGAGTGTTAACGAGGTTTTTGTAAGATTTGACCTGGTGACCTATATTTTGACCCCTCATGACCAAACATCAAACTTTGCTTACAAAAATAAATATTATGACCAAGATTCATAAAATCTGAAACAAAATTGTGACCTCTAGAGTGTTTACAAGGATTTTGTATAGTATGAAATGAAAATTTTGACAATCTAAGTGCAATAATTTTGGCATTTATTATGCGATTTTGCTCATTATCCAACTTGACTGAGATCTTGTGGCCATATAGCTTCTCAGCGACTTTGATAAAGAATGCTTGAGAAATGTGAATGCTAGAGTGTTTACAAACCGAATGTTGACGGACGGACGACGGGCAAAGACAACAAGGTTTACAAGGTTTTTTCTTTGTTTTGACCTAGTGACCTAGGTTTCGACCCAGCATGGCCCAGTTTCGAACTCGATCGAGGTATCATTGGGACAAATCTTCTGACCAAGTTTCATGAAGATCGGACAAGAAATGTGGCCTCTAGAGTGTTTACAAACCAAATGTGGACGGACGACGGACGGACGGAAAGACGACGGACAAAGACCAACAAATGTAGCTTAAATCGAGTGACCTGCTACAATTTATGGAAACCTAACATCCAGAGTGCATATTCATATGCTCATTTTAAAGTTAGAAAGTACCATCAGCTATATGCAATAACGGCGTAATTCCCTACTAGAATACATTGTCCGCCAAATGAACATGCACCTTATAGCGACATCATCCTTTGTTAGTGTTGGCACTACTAATAGAAGTTTACCGCGGTACAACAGGCACCTTTTATTATTAGTAGTAGTACACTAAAAAGTCTAATTAAAGTCTAGCAGTAGTAGCTAATTTACAGGATCGGGTGACCTCAAAATGTTTATTTTCTAGTTCAGTAACTCATTGGAATTAATGTACTGTGAACATGCTCAACAAGACCAAGCATATACTCTGAAATGAATTAACTTTGTTCAACCATTGAAATCAAACAGCTAATTAAACTTTCATCGAATTATACAATAACTTATCACGGACAAAAATAACGATGCTTAAAGCGACAGAGCTAAACAAAACACAATTTGTGTACACACACAAACACAGAAAATGTAAATTATAAAAACATTTGCAAAGCAAACAAAAATGATAAATGACTATGACTAAAATATACAGTGTATATATAAAACAGTTGGTATTTTAAGTACAAGATCAATTGAAACAGGTATGCAAGAACATAGAATTTTATTTAACATACAATTAAATGTGCTGATGGGGCAGAATTGAATTAAAGTTGTAAAAATAAATAACAGTTGCGAACCTTTTTTGTAACTGTTATCAATGGTTCGCTTTTTTTATCATCATTTTGTATGCATTGGCCTTGTCTGCGACCTTTAACCAAATATATACGTATGTGATGTATTTTGGCCCACTTCCCACCGCATGCACCTTCTAAGGTCTGCATTGGAAATATTTAGAGAATCATTGTAATTATAAAAATAGTCCATTTCCATATCATCTACAAAAAGTGTTCTATGTTTGATAGTCATGTAAAATTATATTTATACAATTATGAGAACATTCTAATTTATATTATTTATATTTAACCCATTTATGCCTATTGGACTCTTCTTCTAAATTGGATCAATTTATATCCAAAATTAGGGATGTCTAGTATATTTATTTCTATATTTAGAATATTTCTTACAGAAATTCCTTTAAGCAAACAGCGCAGACCCTGATGACCCTGGGTCTACGCTGTTTGCCAAGGCCTTTTTTTCTAGACGCTAGGCATAAATGGGTTAATGCATTATTAATTCAAAATGTTTAATCATTTTAATTTTGTGTTACATTTAAGGTTAAATGTGTGATTGTTCACATAACATTTCAGAATGTGATCGTTGAACTATTTCGCCGTGGCGTAGTGAATATGGTGTCCGCCTAGCGATCGGGAGGTCATGGGTTCGATCCCAACAGTGGGATCGTTCTTTATATCTTCCACAAATACTGGTTCTAGTCCCAGTAAACGGACTCGAGATTGTTTCAAATTAGCTTTAGGCTTTCGATGCAATCGAGCTAAACTGAATAGGTTTAAACTACAAGATCGACTTTATAAACTGTCGACGATGCTTGTATTAGTTTTAACCCTCTTATTGAAATTGAAATTTTTAAGCTCATGGCATATATGTTTAAAATCCATCACTTGTAAATCGACTTTAATCGAATTATACACAAAATATCCTTATATCAACACAAAATGTGTTTCCATCGAAAATTTGACGATTGTATTTGAATGTTATCAAAACGTATAGCACCTAGAAACACAAAAAAAATATATGGATCGAAATCGGAAATATCGGTGCACCAATACTTTCTCAAAATTACAAAGCGTTCAAGTTAATACACGTAAATATATACATTTTGTCTCATGTTTTATTGTCAAAATAGCTATAGTCGTTCGCATTTGTGGTCACGTGAAATATTTTTTCCCTCATATTGAAAATACACAGTGATGGAAAAATGATTATAGTATACGATATAGTTAATCTGGCTCTTATTAATACAACGTTAAAGTCCCTAGCCGATTATAAATTTGGAAAACAAAAATCTACTTTGAGACGTAAAACTTGATATATATATATATATATCATTGAAGTATGAGTGTCTATATGTGTAACTTATCCTGACGTATTTTAACGATGTCAAAGGAAACTAACAACCCCGTAGTCCCTTGTAATAATATATACATTGTACTTTTACTTCGAGTGTTATGACGGTGTAGACCATCATATTAGGAAGTAAAAACACTCTTACATAGACAAGGATCCGTATACAGTAGGATATCGTCCTGCCTGTGTTAGAACTGATAAATCAAATTGACATATCTGTGTTAAGGACGAAACCGTCATACCTTTTTTTTTAAACACTTAAAAGTCATAACACGAAAAACAAGTTTTTTTCGTTAAGCACGATCAACAAATTAGATAAATTGCTGTATATATGTATTGTCTTTAAAAGACTTTAAATGTCTTTGACTTTATAAACTGTTCATTTATTTTTGAAATCTATAACAAACAGTTGGACAATCTTAGCGGACACAGCTTCCGATTTCAAGTGTACGGACATCCTACTAAATAAACAGTCCCATTTAAAACCAGGATAGGATGTAAAGTAAATTATCTTTAAATGATTAAACCCCATACCAGGCTATGAACCAGGAAATGTATTAGTGACCCATAGTTGCCATATATGGCTGGCATAGAGAACACTTGCTGACTTCGGTAGATTTTTTTTTATTTTAACTCTAAACGATCAGCGAAATTATTGATTATCGTAGTCACGAATGATAATGGTAATTTTCTATTAAAGACGCAGTACATCGACTGATCACACAAGCTCACTTTAAAGGGACTTGTTCACGTTTTGGTAAATTGACAAAAATTAGAAAAAAATGTTTCCGATCTGCAAATTTTCGTTGTAGTTATGATATTTGCCAGGAAACAGTCATACTGGACGTTAACCATGCTCTAAAATATCCATTACATGCATCTTTTGACGATTTAAAAACCTGAAAATTATAAAGCGTTACAAACGCGAAAAGATTGAATTGTTTGGAAAGTTCTGTTGTTATCGTTATATTTTGTGACATTACGAGCATTGATAGACTTTTACTCCAAGGGTCAGTGGTGTTGCATACTTTTTTTCTTTATTTAATTTTAGTCTTTGTGTAACGTGTCTACCGTTCCTTCGGGATATATATAATGGCTTTTCCTCCGGCTTTCCTTAGCCGTGTGATTTGATAAACAAATAATATAAATTGCCTCTATACAAGCCGGTTTAGTATGCCCTGTGCGACTTGGATCGCTTTGATCACTTGGGTCACCTAGGGTGTCTTGGGTCGACTTGGGTCGACTTGAGTTGACTTGGGTCGACTTAAGTTGACTTGGGTCGACTTGGGTTGACTTGGGTCGACCTGGGTCAACTTGGGATGACTTGAGTCAACTTGGGTTGACTTGGGTCAACTTGGGTTGACTTGGATCACCTAGGGTGTCTTGAGATGACATGGGTCACCCCGGGTGTCTTGGGTGACTTGGGTCACCTAGGGTGTCTTGCACTTATACCAAAGAGTCTGCAGTGTCTCCCCTCTGCGTTACGCAAGGAAGACAATCAATGTCCCCCTCTGCGTTATGCAAGGAAGACAATCGGTCAGTGTAGTACAAGCGACAATCAGTAGCTTGACAGACTCAGGCTAAACTACGAGACCAGACCCGTGCACTGTCTAATATTACCAATGAAAACCTGTGACCCGGACAAAGGTATGAGTCTCTATAGAAGCTACCCAGCAAGCTATGGTGTAATGCGCAAAGTTGCTTGGGTCACCTCCACTCAAAAGCATCCAAAGTCACAGATGCTTCCAATGGTATATGGTCTCCAATTAATGCAACGTATTTAACGTTGTGATCTGTTCGGCAATCGAACGCAGTCTCCCTGCTCCCAGTATAGCAGCGCTTTATATACTTATGGTTCACGTGACCACCTTGTTAAAGACACAACCCTACTATTTCATGAAAACACAACCCTACCGTTTCAAGCAGTAACTGTATTATACCACTACTGTATCATGCAAAAACATATTGTGAATGTTTGTAACCGACTTGTATTGTGAAATCATTAAATTATGTACACGAACATACAATGATCAATCTACAATTCACACAACATTTGCGTGAAACTAACTGAAAAGTTAAAGACTTGCAAACGGGAAACGTACTTTCGTTTTGATGTAAACACTATGAATGAACTCAAAGAATAATGAACCTAAAGGATAAAATACCGGCCAAAATCGTCACATTTGTTTATACTGGAGCTATTTACTTATGATGTGTACATTTATCAATTTAAATCATTAAACGACAAATTGCATAACATGCCAAAATCTGTGAACAGGTCCCTTTAAGCATTTCGTCAAATTGAAGCACTTCGTCAAATTGACGGGAATAAATAGGTTTGGTCTCAAAAGTAAAATCGGGAAACCAGAAACAGGACTTTATTTTTATTTTATTATACTGTTAGCAATTATATGATATTCTTTAACTGACTCGATTAAAGTTGAGATCCACTTTAAACATCGTGGACGTGGGCGGTCAAGCGTTCGTGTGTTTTAACTAAATTGCAACAGGTACACGTACAAAATGAAAGCAAGAATTTTTACTGTACATTAAATCCCGCAGAGCTAGATGTAATATGCCCTTGGTGAAATCTACCATTAATTATTCTTACCATCTTGAAATGAAAAGATCAATCGTCGATTTTTCAGTTCTTCTTTCTGATGCGCAAATAAACAGCCCCAGTACACCCGCATTAATTAGTGTGAGGTAATATAATTCCATAACAATTATGATTATGATTCCACTTGAAGCGACATTAACAGTAATTAAACATTAAATTAACATATCAGTGAAATAACTCTTGCAATAATCAAACACTAGTATAAATGGTTTAATTCTTTGACTTATGACTTTGACGTGTATAACTACGCTGTTTACAAATTTATATAAGAGTGCAATTACGGGGATACCTTTTATAATATATATATAGGACGAGGTATGCCGATTGAGAAAATTTAGCAACTCAATCCGAGGTATGCCGATTGAGAAAATTTAGTTAACTCAATCGGACTGGCTCGGTCTTTTAGGTAGGTCGCCACTGTGAAGAATTTGTTCATGGTATGATTACTTAGACGAGCTGCTGAATTTATTTTACCACAAGTTTATTAATATATTCCCAAATTTAACGATTTTTACTTAAACACACAATTTTAGTTCTTTCCTTATTCTTAGCCCAAAATAAACGGTTGTTTACCTATAGCAATACACTACAAATATACATAGTACTTTTGACAAACAATTCTTATAATTAAGACTGCGAAGTACAATTTCACAGAATTGAAAAAAAACAACTCCAGACTTCTGCTAGTTCTCTCTTCTGTCAGTTGGAAGTGCTGTTGATATGGTTGATTACTATACAACTTGTAACAACAACTTCTAGAAATGTCAAAACTACGAACAGTGTAGAATGTTAGTAGATACAATGATATAGTATAGGAATGGAAAAATAATATAATATGTTATCATACAAAAAGTGACTTATGTACATGTAGATAGCAAAACGGACAGTTAGTCTTAAGAAACATAGTAAGATTCATGCTTAATTGATTGAATATGGTCGTGCAAGGAATATGAGTTAGAAAAGTTCAAGTTGAGAAGAACAAGGGGGGGGGGGGGTNACCCAAAGAATAATGAACCTAAAGGATAAAATACCGGCCAAAATCGTCACACGAGTAACATCATTGTTAAAAAATAAAGCAATTAAACAGACTTGTGTGCATACTGAAAAAATATCACACCATTAAATTTTTCCTAACAACTTTTAAGAGAAACAAGTTGTAACACTGGTCCAGAATATCATCATGTCATTATTTTGTTATCCAAGCAGTTGATAATTCACCTAATATTGACATTTCCCTCAAATTAAATCTCCAGAGATAAAATGAAATGAGCCAAGCATTTGGCAAAACCATGCTTAATGCATGTGCTTATATTGTGGTCCCAGATTAGCTTGTAAAATCCACAAAGGCTTATATGGGACGACACTTCCTGATTTTATGGATTTTTTTTGTTTTAAGTCTCTTGTAAGCAAAAATCCAGTCTAGGGGAAAAGTGTCATCCCAGATAAGCCTTTGCAGTCCTAGCCTGTGATGACTGCACAGGCTAATGGGAAGGCATTTTACACACATGCGTTAGCTCTGTTCTCCAAGGTTGCAGCTTAAATGAAAACAATTTTTTAAACATCCAATTATCTGCTTAACAGATAAATAAGATGGCCACAGGTTAAAATAAAGCATTATATCCTCAGTATTAAAAACAGCCGCACCCCTCCTCAATATTTTTCTGGGTGGTTCAACTACTGGCATAATCAAAGAAGAGTAACCTGTTATGAATGTTTTTCGTGCAACAAAATGGATTGTCTTCCCTGTACACAGTCTTTGAAGATATTAAGATCATTTATAAATCAATCAATAAAATGTTTATTGGTGTGTTTGTTATAATGAACTTCTAGGCAAGACGGGCTCCATGGGTCAAGGTCATGTTAATATTTTGCTGTAGCCATTCAGCAATGGTATTATGTAGCCATTCAGCAATGGTATTATGTAGCCATTCAGCAATGGTATTATGTAGCCATTCAGCAATGGTATTAATTTATTCTTCTATGTTGTTTTCCTGTTTGTAAATTCTATTGAACAATTTGTTTGCAGATAAGACGGTACCTTTATCATGGTTTACATATAATTTGCAAGGATCTTTGTTTGATCCTGTAATCTACCAATTTAAAATGTTATTGATCTCAAACAAAATTAATTAGATGCCAAACTACTTGTGTAGGTATGTATAAAGTCTTCCTAGCCTTGTTGAAAATAAATCAAGCTACTCTTCTAAGAAATGTTTTAGTATAAGTTATTACTCAGCTTTGCACTACTGGCTTCTATACCTCAGGAGGAAAAATACCTGTTGTAATTACTATGGTTACAGTTGTGATTGATGTGGATGATGTGATTGTTGTAATTACTATGATTACAGTTGTGATTGATGTGGATGATGTGATTGAGGCAAATGTAATTACTATGGTTACAGTTGTGATTGCTGTGGATGATGTGATTGAGGCAAATGTGAATGAGGAGAAAGTGAACTACTTCGGCAAGAGTTATCGAGTCGTTCTGAAGATGTCTGCTGGCATGGAAGTCGCTCTTACTGAGTCTTTCACTTTTGGCTCGTCTAGGTTTGTATATTTCAATTGCTCATATGAAGTTGGTACTAAAACCAACCGATTTGTTTACTATTATTTAAACTCAATATTAATAAACTTTTATTCTTACATGCTCCACACTGTGTTAGAAATATGTTTAAGATTTCAAACAAACAACAATGTCACACATTTTTATTTTAAATAAACCATGAATTTAAGATGTTTTATATGAATGTATAAATTGTTTGCATATGGTGTCTGCATAATGATTTATGGTTTGGGGTTCAATGTATGTGTCTACTTTGGGTGTTTTCCTAAAATCTCCCCTAAAGATAGCATTAAGTACAGGTTTTATTGAGTTATTTGACACAAGAGTGTGTCATTAAGTATTTCAGTTCAATTAAGCTAAAATAAATAAATTTAGACTGCGTATTTGATTTGTTTTAGCGAGCATCAAGACATTGCCAGCAAAATCAGGGCCTTCCTTAATCTGTCTGAGGTTGTTGAACATGATTTTGTGGACTCGTCATCGTCTGAGGGTGAAGATACCGCCGACGATTTTGATGTCATTGATAAGTCCGAAATTCTAGACGAATGTGCTGAGAGTGGTGAGGCCAAGGTTGTGCCAGAAGATACGGAGGCCAAAACTGACACGGCCGATGATTAAAGAAGAGGTGCATGCTGGGGTCTTCATTTTATGTGCTGTTGTATTTGGCTTTAAGTTTACTTGTCAATTTTATTGAAACCCTTTTCAAAAGTAACAAAACTTAAATTTATGCACGTCAGACTGATGCGATGTAGAAACAACATTTACGGATGCACATCACAATACTCAATTGGCAACTTCATGTATTTTACTAATCCATTTGGGCCGCGCTCTGTGAAAAGTGGGTTTAATGCAGGTGCGTAAAGTGTCGTCCCAGATTAGCCTATGTCTGCACAGCCTAATCTGGGATGACACTTTACGCACATGCATTTAATCCCCTTTTCACAGAGCGAGGTTCATTTGAATGTTGTCTTATAGAAATATTTACTACCGGTAGCACACATGTTGCTGCTTTTGAAATGGACACTACTTCTATACATGTTTGACAATCTGCAGCCATTGTCAGACGTATCATATAAGTATTTTCCTCTTCAAAAGCTGACAGCCTATACATTTTGATTAATTCTTATTGAAGCACTATATTTTGTGACTCCAAATTGGATTAAATCTTTATTTTATAACTGGCAAGTTATAGGATATTCCAACATTTAGTATGCCCCCCGCCCCCCGGTAGGGTGGCATATAGCAGTTGAACTGTCCGTCAGTCCGTCAGTCTGTGCGTCCGAAAACTTTAACATTGGCCATAACTTTTGCAATATTGAAGATAGCAACTTGATATTTGGCATGCATGTGTATCTCATGGAGCTGCACATTTTGAGTGGTGAAAGGTCAAGGTCATCCTTCAAGGTCAAAGGTAAAAAAAAAATGTTTTTCAAAGCGGCGCAGTAGGGGGCATTGTGTTTCTGACAAACACATCTCTTGTATATTGTTTTTATTTTAAATGTTTAATTTTGTTACTGAGTTACAAGTGAGTGGAAAAAAACGTTTTGAATTTAATACATATGTCACAAATTACCAAATACCTTTAAGAATACATGTACTATCTTTAAAAGTAAGGTAGATCTTTGTTAAACAGGCACTTCATTATGACACATCGGTCATTAATGCCTATGAATGGTGTAAACACATGTACTTGGATTGCATGCATAATTTTTATTATACAATATTATTAGATATGTTGATGGCAATGATACATATTTCATATTGGTTGGGTTGAGATGTTTTGTTTTTTGTTATTTGTTAGAACTGTATTTATCAGGTTGGTGGATTGTGTTGTTTTGCTTGGGGTCTATTTTGCATTTAGATGATTGTTGACTTACATATTTAGTTTAACCATCAGCATATGTTGCTCATCATAAATTGATAGATAGGTTTATTTTCAATGTCATGTTATATTAGCTCTGTAATTCATACTAACTGTAAATTTACTGCATGTAGCATATACGTTCACATTTGTATTTGTTACCGTAATAGAAAATTATTATTCTGTGTTATATTATTGGTTCATTTGTATTCAGTGTTTTCACAGATAATCAGTATTTTTTGTCTCATATTCTATCACAAAATTTATTTATTGACAGCAATTTTTTGTTAACATAAGATTCCTGCATTTATTATATTTTTTGCTTAATTATTTGAATTTTTGATTGAACAGTTAAAAATCAGTAAGAATTGAGTTTTTTCTGTGCTTTTTCATGACATGATTCATAAACATGGGAGGATACATGATTTTTATGGAGAGGGGGCAGGATATAAATCTTTAAGGGGTCATAAATATTAAGTTATTGTCAACAAACCCCACATGTTAAAGTTTATATCATCAACAACAAATATTGTTATGAAATGCCACAGCAGTGGTATAAACTTGTAATACATTTGAATTACACTTTATTTATGGTCTAATATAACAAAATGTTTTACGCATAATTATTTTTTAAATCACATTTTTAGAGTGGGCATACACCGCTTGTTAACCCCTCACTGACACATATACAATACCACCCCCTTCCCCTTTTATAAATCCTCCTATAATAAGTATTATTTTACAAAAGCATGTTGACTTTTTTACTTAATTTTGTAAAACTGTTGTATTCAGTTGTTGTTTATCGCTTAGTTATGTTGTTGTCAAATTATTTGGCTATTGATAAAATATGACTGTTAATATATTTTGTTATTTGCTTTTTTGTTTGGATAGCACACATATTTTTTGTCTGTTTTATTTGGGGGGTTTTAATGTTGTTTGTGTAAGTCCCAAAATTATTTTATTCTCAGGTGTTTTTTCTTGTAGTAAAATACATTCTCAAAGTTAATTTATATCACAAAAGTTTTGGCATTGTTTTCTCTATTTTGCTATCATGCTTATCATTAGTTTGGTGGACTGTAAGTTAAGCCCATATAATTCCTACTTGAATCATTTTAAAACCTCCACCTTAAAAATTCAACTTATTGCGCTGTGTCATGCCAAAATGGGTCTTATGCCATATGCACGGTCTGTCCTCTTTAAACTCATGCAATGTTTCGTGGTCTCATTCGCAGACAGGTTACCACCTGACCAGACTGTGTGAATGCACTGGAGGCTGTCCAGCTAGCGCACTGGTTGGTACACTCGCTTCTCACCTAGGCGACCCGGGTTCAATTCCCGTTCTCGGCAGCATGTGAGTTTGGTTGGTGGTAACCATACTTGACAGGGGGAGTTTCCTTTAGGTACTCTGGATTCCCCCTTCAACAGAAGACCACATCAAAATTGTAAATCTTTCAGTACCAATGAAATAGCTGGATATTGCAGCTATACTTAAACAATTTGTCCCAACTTTTGTGAGTCTAGTAAGTTAATTAGGTTGGGGTGCTGGGGCACTCTCCGGGCCCACACATAATGCAGCCTCTGGCTCGGAAAGGACCTCATAAACTTTGAAATACACACACATGAATGTGTTGGCTGGTCTGGTCATACATGCCATTAGACCGTTTTCACATGACGCGGCTCATTTGATCTCTGCATTCTGTCTGAACCCTTTGAGCGCTGGAACCGGATTTCGAAGGCCTTTGCAAACAGTTTGGATCCATATGAGACGCCACAAAACGTGGCGTCTCATCAGGATCCAAACTGTTTGCTATTCTGATAGTATTCTTTGAAAAAAAAAATGAAGAAAATGCTAATTTTAGAAATTTAGCAGACAACATTTTAGCAGACGACAAATTTCCCAGCATGCAAAGGGTTAATGTTGACTGCTGAACTCTTGCTAATTACTAGTATTGAGCTATTTGTAGTATAAAAAAATACAAGCAATATGGACCTATGATATAATTAGCAATATTTTGCAAAATATATTTTTTAATCAATACTTTTTATTATTATCCCGGTGTAGGTTGTTTTGTCTCTATTCGAAAAATTAGTTAATGTTGTTAAGTAGTTAGTGTTAAGTAATGTTTGCGGGTATTCGTTTAATTGAATCTCCCAGTTTTTAATGATGTGTTGTGTATTACAGTGTCTTGGTGATGTAAAAAAAGACAAAATGTTTTTTCACATATTTTTCTGATATATGTTGTGCCAGATTTTCTTTTGGACTAAAAGCCCCTGTCCTCTGAAGATTATTTATTTTCAAAGGGTATTGACATTGCTTTCTCTGAAAACTATTTTGTTTGTTAGAAATGCTTCCAATTTTGTCTACCCGCATGTTCGAAAATTGTGCAATGGACCATATACATATACTGGTGTTACATACAAAGTTTACTTATACTATACGATCAACAGAGCCTCGTTCTGGCAAACTGGGCCGTCTGCACAGGCTTATGAGGGACAACACTTTCCACTTTTATGGTCTTTATCCTTTAAAGGAAGTCTCTTCTTAGGCGTTAAGTGTGGTCGCTGATTAGCCCATTTTTCCGAGAACAATTTTAGACTCATATGTTACCATTCGGTTTTCAGTAAATTGTTGCTGCATAGCAATGATAACTTACTTGTCTTTTGATGTATAGGTAGATTCTGATAAACTTAGCATGCCTTCAAATGTATTTCTTCTTTGTAGAGTTTTTTGCAAACATATATCATTTGTTAAATTTGTTCTTTTATAGAATGCGATTTAAAACGATGAGCAAACCTTTATTGTGCCCAAATACTTCTGTAATTTGAACACCTTTTTTTTCATTGTACATGCTATACATTTGGGATTCTATTCTGCTGATCTTTAAGTATTAGTGACATTGATATGTCAGAAATATGAGCCGCTTTGGAAAAACGGGGCTCAATGCATGTGCATAAAGTGTCGTCCCAGTGTAGGCGGAAAGTTTTTTTCCTGATCTGGGACAACACTTTATGCACATGCATTAAGCTCCATTTTCCCACGGTGCTGCTTATATATTTTTCCTTTTTGCTAGTATAATTGCTTACCCATTTATTCATGGCAATGATGTATGTGAGAGTATTCATCTGATATGTCACTACCTTTGCGTATGACAAGGTAAAGAACTTGGCTACCGTAGTATTAGGTGGGGTAACACTTCAGCCTGGGTAGTCAATTTTTACCAACGCTATAATCAGCTAAAGCTTAATTTTTTGGCAACTTTTTCAAACCTACATAAGTGTTAATGCATTTATTTAGAGGAACAAGTATTTTATGATATTATCTATAATTCATTGTGCATATAGATTTACAAACAAAGTATACATGTATACTGTGTCTATATCAATATGAGACTGTAAATGTATTTATATTTCATACAAACAAATGTACCATTATACAGCTGCTGAAAGAAGATAATACTTATCTAATTACCAGAAGTCTCTTCCTATAAATATAATTTATAATTATCTTAACAAATCAAACGTAAATAATGTTCCTTATCAAAAACTTGATTTCATACAAAATTAACTTTTACTATTAATGATGTGTTTAAAGGCAAATAAATTAAGGAAAATACAAAAACCTACTTATTACCAGGCACTGATATACCTGTGGACAATTCAGTGTCTGGCACCAAGGTAGTTGAGTGTTATTCAACTACTCTTTAAAGCACTATTTATAATCTTTAATCTTTTTGAGTTGTATTGTATTTATTAACAGTTTTACCACAATTTATATTTATTTGTATTACTGAAGAAACTTCATGTCTTAATGTTAAAAGTTATAACAACAATTTTAAAAAAGTTACTTGTGTATATTTGTGTCATTTGAACTGGTATCTAATTCACAATTTGCTTCTATTTCTGTAGTCGTTGTGTTGGTCTGTTAATAAACATTATCTAGTTTTACAGTTGTCTATTTATACAACCTGTGTTATGCGAAGATTGGTCTTATAGCATGTGCAGTCAGAATAGCTCCAGACCTGTCAGAACGATTGCGGCGGCTTGTATGGAGCTACCCTGGCCGCATATGGCATAAGACCTATTTTCTCATGACGCAGGTCATACCATTTGACTAAATCTGAAAGCATCATATCAGTAAATCAAGTATGTTCCATATTGTATAAGTTTGGCAAGATGTGTTTTACTGTAACACTTTAACATACATAGAAGAAAAGCAAAAAAAGACATAGATATTGAAAACATAAATTATTTCAAGGTCAAATGGATATGGGCAGATATTCTTGAATTTGCAAATACATTTTTTAATTGTCATTTGGAGTGTATTTAAACGCAAACAGACATTGTTGAATGCCAATGAATGGTCATACAATTATTGTTGAAAGGTCAACAGGTGGACAAGTTAAAAGCCATATTTGAAAGGTCAAAAAAGCATTTCAGATTGTGAAAATACATGATTGTAAAATTTGAAAACCAACATTCCAACAAACAAACAAACAAGCATGAAGGAACGGTCAAACAGACATGAAAGAAAACCCCAACAGACACTATATAGAAAGGTCAAACAGTCTAAGTGCAAAGTTCAGACACTAAGTATAGGTGAAACAGGAATATTGTTGAGCATATTGCTTTAATCAAGCATAAATATATTTAAGTCCCATCAGAAGTTTAATAGCGAATTTAATAAAATATAAATGGTCAAGTTAATTCATGTGAAGTATTGATTTGTTGCAAACTTTGTGTTTTTTTTTTCAAAATAAAATTGAAATCTTTCCTATATAATTGAACGATGGTTACATTCTGCCATTCACTTGAACTAAATGACAAATGATATACTTGTATGCTATTCATATCCGTTTTACAAAGGACCATCATCAATTATAGACCAAATCTCAGACCTCACAGCTTAACATAATAACCTCGCAATTATTTATGAATTTCGCAATCTGATACCATGTCGGCAGCAGTTATTAAAAGTCAATTATCTTTTAAAATTATTCTCAAATGTCAAAGGTTATCGGTATTTTAAATATCTACTAAGTTGAAAATAACATCAATTAGAAAATTTGTTTAATCATGTTAAATTGTACAAAAAGAGTTCAAAAGACCTTAAAAATCTTTAGCAGATTTTTTTATTTTGTTTACTTTCATTACTAATTGGATCAAATTGTAGAAAAAGTGATTGGTGATTTCAGTTTGGTTCTTTGTTGATATATCTTAGATATTGTGAGACATATCATGTCTTTGGTTTATGTAATGATAAATGTTTGAATTTAAAGAGTGAAACAAAATTATTTCATTATATCAGAAAATATAAAGAATAGTGCATCTGTTTCTTTTTAGAGTTTTGTGTAAACATTTCATTTGGCTGCAGAATGATAACATCTCTGTTAAAGCATTTTTTTTATAGTATATAAAAAATTATTAGATCTTTTTTAAAACATTCATTTTTACCTTCAATCTGTATACAGCATGTTTACTATAAACAGAAAACAAGGTTGTATTGATTCTCATCCAATTGTAACAGTAGGTAAGTGTTTGAAATCAACACATTTTATGAGATCTTATTTTTCATTATCTCTGTGAAGGTTTAAAAGGTGACAATAAATACAAGGCTGGTTTTGGCATGGTATAAATGTACTAGTAATGTCCGGTGGCAGAAAATATTGAAAGTTTTATGAAGTTTAATGAAAGCAAACATTTTGGGTGGCAGTTTCACAAATGGATTTTATTGAAAATGTTTCGTTTGAACATTGACTCCAATTGATTTGGCCAGCTGATAACATTTTGCCAGTCTGTAATGGATCACGGCTCAAACAGAAGGTGAGATAATGAAACTATTTCTGCTTATTTGAAATTTAATAATTGTTGTGTTACTATATCCTGCTATATGTTGATATAAATCAAATTTACTGAATTTTTTGTACTTTTCAAATGTATATAAAAGTATGTTTTGAATTGTTTGGTTTTTGTTCATAGGACAAAGAATAGGGGGCTCCTTAGGGGAAAACAAGCTTATTGCATATGGATGTAATCCTGGATCTGCGTGGTTAGTCTAGACTGACTGAGCCTCATTTCTGGGAAAAGACGACTGAATGCATGCGCATAAAGTGCCGTCCCAGATTAGCCTGTGCAGTGAGCACAGGCTAATCAGGTATGACACTTTCTGCTTGAATGGAATTTTTCGTTTTTAGAACTGGGCAGGCTAATCTGGGACGACACTATTTATATGCATTAAACCCTGTTTTCCCAGGGGGGAGCTCATTTCTTTTGTAATAATCCCACTTTTAAATTTCCATACCTGAAGATAAAACATAATTATCTGTAAAGATCATGGTATTGAACCAATGCAACTGAAATTATTCCTTTTTTAATAATGTCCTCAGTGGCTGGTCATTTATGCGGGAGAGCCTGGACAATGGTCACCTTAAAGGCCTCTCCGTCGGGTCTCGGACTCTGCCAGACGGGGAGAATTCTGGTCCCGTTAGGTCCGAGCAGTACCAGGCGTCTCTCATCAACTCCCTCCTGCACAACCCACAGATGCTGAAGACATGCAGGGCTGTCCTCAAGGCTCTCATGTTACAGGTATGTATGCAGACCTGTAGAGTATAAGACACATTGATCCATGTAAAACAGTTGTATGTTGGATTTGCAAGAAATACTGATAGAACTTAGTTGTTTGGGAATTTGGAAAAAAATATTACAATATCAGGACTTTGACAATGAAGAAATAAAAATGATCAAGCTTAAACTCTTTTGAAAAATCAGGACCAATTGTCTAGAACATTTATTGGACTATCATGAAAAATAAACAAGAAACCATATTGAAATGCAAAGTCAAATGAACTAGAAACACTATTGAAATGCAAAGTTAAATGAAATAGAAACACTATTGAAATGTCAAGGCAAATGAAATAGAAACACTATTGTAATGTCAAGGCAAATGAACTTGTAACACTATTGTAATGTCAAGGCAAATGAACTTGAAACACTATTGTAATGTCAAAGCAAATAAACTGGAAACACTATTGTAATGTCAAGACAAATGAATTTGAAACACTATTGTAATGTAAAGGCAAATGAATATGAAACACTATTGTAATTTCAGGGCAAATGAACTTGAAACACAATTGTAATGTCAAGGCGAATAAACCTGAAACTATCAAGGTAAATAAACACGAAACATTATTGAAATGTCAAGGCAAATGAATTTGAAACACTATTGTAATGTCAAGGCAAATGAATTTGAAACACTACTGTAATGTCAAGGCAAATGAACTTGAAACACTATTGTAATGTCAAGGCAAATGAACTTGAAACACTATTGAAATATCAAGGCAAATGAACTTGAAACGCTATTGAAATGTAAAGGCAAATGAATTTGAAACACTATTGAAATGTTAAGACAAATGAAATAGAAACACTATTGTTATGTCAAGGCAAATGAACTTGAAACACTATTGTAATGTCAAGGCAATGAACTTGAAACACTATTGTAATATCAAGGCAAATGAACTGGAAACACTATTGTAATGTCAAGGCAAATGAATTTGAAACACTATTGTAATGTCAAGGCAAAGGAATTTGAAACACTACTGTAATGTCAAGGCAAATGAACTTGAAACACTATTGTAATGTCAAGGCATATTAACTTGAAACACTTTTGAATGTAAAGGTAAATGCACTTGAAACACTATTGAAATGTCAAGGCAAATGAATTTGCAACACTATTGAAATGTAAAGGTAAATGCACTTGTAACACTATTGAAATGTCAATGCAAATGAACTTGAAACACTATTGAAATGTCAAGGCAAATGAACTTGAAACACTATTGTAATGTCAAGGCAAATGAACTTAAAACACTTTTGGAATGTCAAGGCAAATGAATTTGAAACACTATTGAAATGTCAAGGCAAATGAACTTGAAACACTATTGTAATGTCAAGGCAAATGAACTTGAAACACTATTGTAATGTCAAGGCAAATGAACTTGAAACACTTTTGGGATGTCAAGGAAAATGAACTTGAAACACTATTGAAATGTAAAGGCAAATGAATTTGAAACACTATTGAAATGTTAAGGCAAATGAGCTTGAAACACTATTAAAATGTGAAGGAAAATGAATTTGAAACACTATTGAAATGTTAAGGCAAATGCAATTGAAACACTATTTAAATATCGAGGCAAATGAACTCGAAACACTATTGAATTGTCAAGGCAAATAAACTAGAAACTCTTTTGGAATGTCAAGGCAAATGAACTTGAAACACTATTGAAATGTAAAGGTAAATGCACTTGAAACACTATTGAAATGTCAAGGCAAATGAACTTGAAACACTATTGAAATGTGAAGGCAAATGAACTTTAAACACTATTGAAATGCTAAGGCAAATTAACTAGAAACACTATTGAAATGCCAATGCAAATGAAATAGAAACACTATTGAAAAGCCAAGGCAAAAAAACTAAAAACACTATTGAAATGCCAATGCAAATGAAATAGAAACACTATTGAAATGCAAACGAAATAGAAACACTATTGAAATGGCAAGGCAAATAAAATAGAAAGACTATTGAAATGTGAAGGCAAATGAAGTTGAAACACTATTTTAACATCAAGGCAAATGAACTTGAAACACTAGTGAAATTTCAAGGCAAATGAACTTGAAATACTATTGAAATGCCAAGGCAAATGAAATAGAAACAATATTGAAATGTGAAGGCAATTGAAGTTGAAACACTATTTTAATGTCAAGGCAAATTAACTTGAAACACTAGTGAAATTTCAAGGCCAATGAACTTGAAACACTTGAAATATCAGCATCAATGAATTATTGCTATGTTTAAATATCATGATAACTTAGCTAAAAACACTATTGAAAGATCATAAGAACTTAACTAGTAATGCTATTGAAATATAATGACAACTTAAAAGAACCAGAATGGAAAGATTATGATACTAAACTAGAAACACTATTGGAATATGATAACTATTGACACAACATTCGCATGAAAGTTCAATGCCATAACATGAATGCAGACAAAAGATAATTATTTAAGCCATGGTCTGGAAAAACAGGGCTTAATGCATGTGCGTAAAGTGTCATCCCAAATACGCCCGTGCAGTTTTCACAGGCTTATCAGCGACAACAATTTCCGCTTTTATGGATTTTTTTTGTTAAAAGGAGGTCCCTTCTAAACAAAAATCCTGTGTAGATGGAAAGTGTCGTCCTAGATTAACCTGTGCACATGCATTAAGCCAAGTTTTCCCTGAACAAGGCTCATTGAAATGTTAATAGTCACACAATTAAAATACCATTGATTTCAGATGCATTATTTTTATACATATGCAGGAGACATTCTTTTGTTCCCGTATGAGATTCAAAATGATTATAACAAATTAAATGTAAGCAAATAACCTGACCGAATGGAATGCTACTTGTCAGTTTAACAGTTCCTTGTAAAGTATTAAATATGAAAGAAGTACAAAGGAATTGATAAAAACTAAACCTCTCTACATTGTTTGAAAAGGGAAAAAATTCTTGAGCCTCTTCAAGGTTGTTATCTAAATTAACTGGCAAATATACGAGTCTCTCTATTTGTGCAAATAGGGAGAACTCTTGAAAAATGACAGTTTTATTTACTGCTGAGTAAATATGTGTGTTTAAAATACCGTTATTTCTCTTGTTTTACCATAAGAAGAATGGGTGCAGTGTGACTGTGCACACATGTATTTGAACTTTTGCACAATATTAGAAATGCAGCTTCGTAAATCAGTGGATTATGCGGATTAAATTTCTTCAGTTTATTTTCAACCATTGGAATTGGAAAATGTATCTTGAAAATGTGCCATCGAATGAAATAATTGGTCTTTGAACTTGACTTGTAAATGTGAGACTTAAAAATAAAAGACAATCATCTAAATCAAATACCAGTTCTAAAAGTTTTCTTAATTAATAATAGTAGCATACTTGTAAATAATATATTGTAGATAGGTATAAGACCTTTGTTTTCATAAAAAAGAATTCCAGTGGACATTCATTAAAATCAAACACCGGTACTAAAATTACGCTAAATTAAAGGGATCGACTGTAAACCACAAATGACGAAAAAAGAAAAGTTCTAAAATACCGTATTTTTTTACAATTATTAGTTTATATTGACTATACATTCACAGTTAACTGTAAATAACGCAAGTAAATTGATCATCATCGTCACGTGGTAAACCCAGGAATGCAAATTGTGCATGCGTAGTGAATTGTATATATTTTATATATAAAATGATCAATCTACTTGCGTTATTTATAGTTGTATATCGTTATGTCACCTATTTTCGCGATGTACTTTCGATTTTACATCGCAAAATTTTATTACTGAATATACTGAAAATATGAACTTTTTCCAAGTAATGTAATATACCAGCCATGATATTTTAATCAATATAAACTAATAATTGTAAAAAAATACGGTATTTTTAAACTTTTCTTTTTTCGTCAATCATGGTTTACAGTCCCTTTAATAGTAGTAGCATACTTGTACATAATAGATTCTAGTAAGGTATAAGACCTTTGTTTTTGTAGAAAAAATCAGTTGGACTTTCATCAACATTCAACTGCTTGTTGAAACCGAAAAAAACAACAGATAAATTACTTATTTTTGTTCTGTATTAAGCTATGGCAATAGATTTTTAATCATTGATAAGTGTACACTATTGTGAACATACCAAGAAATAAACAAGACAAAAACAGGAAAAAAAAATACTCCAAAACGACAACAAAACCAGTATGTCACTGAGACCTTGGACCGTGGATGTGTTGGAAGGTTGTTATGAGGCCCCTCCAGACAGGCTCACTCGGAAGAACCGACGAGCTAAGACTTCTATAAATAGTGTCAGGTTTCGTACCAAAGACTTGGCAGCAAAGGTACATTTATAATTATGAGAGATGGCACCTGATTTATAAGTTATATATTGTTGAAAGATTTAATGAAAAGAGTTTATCTTGTAACTGTAGAAGTGTATAGAAATGTTTCTATATAATTTGTTTTCAATAACACAGTTATCATGAACACATGATTGAACTACATGTAGTTTGAATAAGATGTCAACCAAAGAATGGACTGCATATAATGTGACCAATTATTAGGGTGTTAAGGTGTTTGGTGTAATAATTGAATTCGGACAAATGGCATTGTTGGAAAAAAAAAGAAGACTGTTATATATCTTTAAAGACAGACAGACAGACAGATAGTTTATTTAGACTTATACAAAAATACATCGTCTTCAACACAAATATACAAATCATTTTCTGTCACATGAATACGAGGAATAACATAACATTATGTAACATAAATTCAATTACAAAATACAAATACAAATAAACACAATATATGTCAAGAACACGTAAGTTCTATCTTGGGGTGATGAAATCTATCAAACAGTATTATTTAGGAATGTATTTCTAATGACTAAAGCTTCTTAAATATATTTACATACATTTGAAATTACTTTAAAGCTAATATGACTTCTTCCATAGTTTTCATGTCTCATCTTTTGTTTACATTTTTAAGAAAATGTACAAGCTGTCATTGTAATATTTGCTCATAGTACCAGTATTTATGTTGGTGTTGCTATTTCAGTTGCCACGGATATCGGAAGGTCCTCAAAGGAAGAAGAGCTTCAGTAATCCAGAGAAGATTGAAAGGTAGGCCGTCTGCTTTTGTTATACCTGTTTTTACCTTGTACTAAGGGGTGGCCAAGGTGTCACAAAGGATGAGATTTACAGAAAATTGCAGTGATGAATACATAAACTGGTAAAGTATAAACCAAGAAAAAATTGAAATAGGCCTGGCTCTGGGAAAATGGGGCTTAATGCATGTGTATACAGGCTAATTAGGGAAAAAAAATCAGATTATATGGTATTTTTCAATTCAAGGAAGTTCCTTCTTAGGAAAAATCCAGTAAAGGCAGAACATTTTGTACTTTATAAGTCTATGCAGACTGCATCAGCTAATCTGGAATGACACTACGCACATGCATTAAGCCCCGTTTTCCCAGAGTGAAGCTTAAATGTATCTTACAATGGATTATAGCTTCTGATAGTAAGCTCACCTTAGAAAAACATGGCCGCCAGGGGGCGGGATAATTTTACTTATATGGCTATAGTAAACCCTTATTAACACTCTAGAAGTGACAATTACAGTCCAATCTGCACGAAACATTGATGTACCGGTAGGTAGTGGTTGGAATCAGCCCTCAAAATATTGTAGATAAATGTAAATCTGAGACGAAAGTGCCTGATTAATCAATTTATCATGACAAAATATCTTTATGTTTTATATTCCATTACATTTTATGACAAACATAAATCATTTATCATCTAACCATTTAGAATAAAAACAAACACTTTTGTTTAGGTGTCATGACAAGCAGGGTATTTTATTTCTTGAAACACACGCACGGAGTGGATGTTTGTATTTGACAGGGCTTTATACACATAAATGCAATAAACAATTCTTCTGGCGATCATATGTGTTCAATGCTCAACAGAGATTGACCCCAATGGCACCGCTCAGTTGAAGAGTCTCGAGACGTCAGTAAACGATGCGACATCCTTCTCATATATCTAAGAACTGAAACGATACTAAATCCATTCTGTAGAACATGGCATTATACGTATCATTAAACATGCACATGCGTTGCATGCGAATAGTAAAATATTATTAAAACTCTTCATTCACGGCTACACTTGATGGACTAACAACATGAGGGATGTCTTTTTATTCTTCAATAAAGCCATTATTTAACATATCCTGCGCCAAGTCGTTTACAAAATCTATATGCTTCAAAGCTGATTTGTTATTTCCAGATACACATTGTTCAGGTAAATTTAAGAATGGTTATTGGTAACCGCCGACAATACAATCAATTATATCAGGATTGGCACCGATGCTTTTCCAAAAAAGTACATGTCGCTTTAAATTACCTTTTACAAAACAAGAATGTGATGACTGATACTTTTCTTCACAATGCGGGACTTCTAAATAAACCAAACATGTCAAACAAAACTTCCATACCCCTCGAGGGCCTACCTTCTTGACCGCTACCAGGTGGTATTTCCATTTACTGTGTCAGCCATGTCCCCGCAGCGAAGCAATCTCTCCTCTCGTCCTGACTGTGCATATTAACAAATTGCCAACGCCAATACGGCACAAAAATTAATCAGATTTCACAATTAAATGTGGTTGAGAAAATAAATGAAATATAAACAAAACAATTAAAATCACGTATTCGCTCTACCCTGCTTGCCTGTCGAATGACCAAACCTACAAATAAGTGCATGAGGAAATCTTGATTTCCACACCATTGGACATGTATCACCTTCAAAAACCTGTATAACCAGTTTATTCATTCACACAACGATAATAAATACATGTATTTTAACCCTTTGAGCGCTGGAACCAGATTTTGAAGGCCTTTGCAAACAGTTTGGATCCAGATGAGACGCCACAGAACGTGGCGTCTCATCAGGATCCAAACTGTTTGCTATTCTGATAGTATTCTTGGAAAAAAAAATCGAAGAAAATGTTAATTTTAGAAATTTAGCAGACAACATTTTAGCAGACGACGACAAATTTCCCAGCATGCAAAGGGTTAAGTATTCAGCATAAGAACATTGTTTATCTCTTTCAAATCAGGTTTAGAACTAGTTAGATGATACATGGGAACTGGAAAATATCTCGCTCTTGGAGAATAGGTCTTTCTGCATGTGTGTAAAGTGTCATCTCATATTAGCCCTTGCAGTCCACACAGGCTTATCAGGGACGACACTTTCCGCTTTTATAGTATTTTTCATTTAAAGGAAGTCTTCTAAATGAAAATCCAGTCTAGGTGAAAAGTGTTGTCCCTTATTAGCCTGTGATATACTTTGTGCACATGTATTAAACCCCATTTTTACAGAGAAAAGCTCTAGTATGTATGAAATCTGAAAAGAACACTATTGAATCTCTCTCCAAAGGCAAACAATTTCTAGAGCATATAATTTAAGTCCATGCAAAGTGTTATTTAGATCTTAAGTCTTTTTACCGGAGTCTTATTTTGCAAAGTCCATATTTGTGACATGTTGTAAACATCTTAGCAGGAGCATGTCAGATTTAATGTGTCTTTTACGATTGTTTTACTGATCAGTATGAATAAATTTGGTCAATATAATTATGATGTTTTCATCATGATGTAAACATTTGGACATTAGACTCAAGGTCGTGACTGTATGTGGATAATATATGTTACTACAAATAAGTTAATCTTATAATTGCTCGCAACTTAAAGAGAATTAGCTGCATACTAAAGTGACACACAAAAATTAAGCTATTTAAAGCAATGTGCAAAAACAGACTAATTAGGGCCCCCGATACCAAGTCTGGGACTTGAACAACCAACTTTCAAATATGTGTGAGAATTGGCTTGGGACTGCACTTTAGACTTTTAATAATTGATTATTTGAACTAGAGATTAAATATAATGAACAAAATGTGTTAGTTATATATAAAATAAATTAAATTGGGGCTAGAAAAATACTTTGAAATTATGCTGTGTTAAATTAGGCTATATTTACTTAGTTTGAACAAACAATGTTTAAATGTACCTATGCATTTCCAAAGAACAGGAATTTGAGTTAAAGACTGGTGGAATTTTATGTGTACATGTAATTGAAAACAAATTGCTCTTGATCTATAATATTTAGGGATTTTTATTTATTTTTTAAATTGTCTTAATTTCCTCATTTGATGGTAAATATATTTAAGCTATACAATATTGTCAAAAGGGCACAATTCAACAAAAGCACCAGAGACTTTTTTTCAAAATTGCAATACTAGTAACTTAATTGGTTACCATGTCACTGTAATTAACCCATTTATGCTGAGTGGACTCTCCCATCCTTCTAAATTGGATCAATTTATTTCCAAAATTAGGGATGTCTAGTATATTTATTTCCATTTTAATAAAAGGTGTGTCTTACAAAATTCCTTTAAGCAAACAGGGCAGACCCTGATGAGACGCCGCATCATGCGGCGTCTCATCTGTGTCTACGCTGTTTGCCAAGGCCTTTTTTTCTAGACGCTAGGCATAAATGGGTTAAGAGGGTGCATACACACAGTTCCACCATCTCAGTATCGGCTTTTTTGTATCATTTGGCTCAAACTGAGCATAAGTACAACAAATCATTTATTATTTTTTTGAAGCATATATAAATGCATGAGACAGCATAAATGACTGAATTCTCAAGTGAACTGCTAAACTGTAGATCTTAAAAGATTTATTGGTATTTGCTTGGTATATCTCTCTACCTATTTAAAACATTTATAGCTTAGTTTCTCATGCTGCAAGTGCCAAAATAATCTTGATTGCTTGTTAGCTTTCTCCATTCTTTCACACATTCCAGTGTTTGCGGAGATTCATGAAACACTTGATGTTTATAGTTTTCTCCAGAACAGAAAAAATACAACACACATAAAAGGGAGACAACTTTTACATTTTATAACACTTTTTTCAACACTTGTTGATCTCCCCTGCTCTCAAAGCTGCTATGAAATTATGTATATGTTTTAAATATTCAATCTTGCCCCCCCCTTCCACTCACCCACACACCCACACACCCA
>VMBQ01008842.1:11106-25304 GCA_007657795.1 Dreissena rostriformis
ATACAGAACTTATCATACGGTTCCCTCATTTCGAGCGTGTCCTGGTATCAATCTTTTTTTATGTCCACCAGTATATACTGGGGGACATATTGTTTTTGCCCTGTCTGTTGGTTGGTCTGTTGGTTGGTCTGTTGGTTGGTTTGCGCCAACTTTAACATTGGCCATAACTTTTGCAATATTGAAGATAGCAACTTGATATTTGGCATGCATGTGTATCTCATGGAGCTGCACATTTTGAGTGGTGAAAGGTCAAGGTCAAGGTCATCCTTCAAGGTCAAAGGTCAAATTTATGGGTCAAAATCGCTCAAAAGTGGACATAGTGTTTCACAAACATATCTTGTTTAAAATGAAAAATATCATAAAAGTGGTAAGTGTTGTCCCTGATTAGCCGGTGCGGACTGCACACGCATTAAACGCCCCTTTTCTCAGAGCGAGTCTCATTTTTATGTGTTGATGGCTAAGGGCTGCCTGACAAGTTGTTAGTGAACAGTAGATAGTTTTTGATACTCAAAAACAGTTTGTATTACACACAATAAATGTTACAAATGGCTCCAGTCTACGATTGCCTAAGGTGTAAATTACTAATTTTTCTGACTTATTAAATGGACATTAAATTGTAAAGCAGTATACCCTAGCTGTGCTAAGGACAATATCCAATTTTATTTTACAGAGCTCAGGAAATATTTTGCAATGCAATGAAGACAGATGAAGTAAAGTTGAAAGTCGTGAAACACTCAGTGCCACAAATGCCCAAAAAACTCCCTCCAATGCTTTTACCCAAGCCAAGGGGTCACTCCCCTACTAAGCCCAGCCCCCTCACTTTACCCCCTCAATCTTACGACCTAGATTTCCCGGACTCGAGTCCCGCTGAAACCAGTACGCCATTGGAGAAAAATGGGGATCACACTCTACACAACCAATCAAATCCAGTGTCTTCCAGTTCTGAAAATAGTGCACCAATGAAAACAAACTTTCCTGTAAAAGCCCTGTCCCCCGTGGGCAGACGAATTTTACCGCCCACACCCCCTATGCGCCATCCTTCAACAACTCTGAGCAAGGGCTCTGGGGGGAAAGTGGGTCAGACGGAAAAATTAATAAAAATAGTACTGAAACATCTGACACAGAAGGAAAAGTTCAAACTGGGAGTCAGGAAAATGAAAGTGAAAGTGGCGAGAAAAGTTTAAATCCTACGGCCACTCCCTCTGGTACTTTGAGTAAAAATCGTGAAAAAATTATCGCACCAACAAACACTCAGAAAATAGGCAAGTGTATTGAGATTGAACTGGTGAAAGCTCAGGAAGGATTAGGGTTCAGTGTGACCACAAGGGACAATGCTACTGGTGGTCCCTCACTGATCTACATTAAGAACATCTTGGCAAAAGGGGCTGCGGTTAGTGATGGACGGTTGAAAGCTGGTGATAGGCTACTTGAGGTGGGTACATTATAGCTGTATACCTTACCTGTTGTTCACAATCAGTGCTTTATTATTGCAAAGCTATGCATGAAACTTTTTAGTATCAGAAAAGCATATGCATTAGTCAGGGTTGTAATTTAATATCCTTTCAGTTGTCAAATGTCCACTTTTGTTTAGATAATTCTTATCTTTAATAGATCTGTTAAATTATGCAGACTTTTGGTGTACCAAATTAAGGAATATATTCATTCCCTGATGTGTTTCTAAAACCGTACCCCTTGTGCTGGATATAGAATGGAGAAACAATTTCAATATCATTTAAGCTGGAGCTTATTTGATGAAACTTTTTTTGAAAAAAGCATGGATAAAGTATGAAGTACATATTTCATTAGTGTTCAAGCTAGAGCTAATTTGATGAAACGTATTTTGCGAAAGAATGAATGAAGTATGAAGTAACTATTGCAATAGTAATCAAGTTAGAGCTAATTTGATGACTACAGTGCGCAACCAAGGGCATCATTGTCAACCCTTTCCTGCTCAGATGCTTTTTAGTGAAAATAGCCTATGCAACCTGCATAAAACCAGAACAGACTGCGAGTAACTCGTGGGCGGTTCAGGTTTTATGCTGTTTGCTGCTCATCAGTACATTAGGATTGGAAATGAAGCCTTTAAAGCTTGAATCTAGTAAGAAAGGTCTTTAATTAAGTTTGATTTCAAACGTGTAAAAGTGCGTCTCTAAGTGGTAAAGGGTTAACCTATGCATTATGCACACCTTTTCCCAGGTGAATGGCGTAGAGATGACGGGTAAAACCCAGCGCGATGCGGTGGCCATATTGAGGAACACGCCACTTGGAGCCACCGTGCACATCGTGGTCTCTAGACACGAGCTCGAAACCGACGAGGAGGAAACCACGCCGCTGGATGAGAGGTTCAGGGTGCCCCGACCATTGGTACGTATCGCCTTGGTAACAGTGTATTGCCTTGACAACCAGAAATGTACACCTGGACTCAGCGTTTCAAAATGTTCATCATTGATTAAATAAACCAGGCTCCGTGTTCACAAAACGATTTTGCAATCGAAAATCGATTTTAANTATTGCCTTGACAACCAGAAATGTTACACCTGGACTCACCGTTTCAAAATGTTCATCATTGATTAAATAAACCCGGGCTTACTCTGCCATTTGCTAAGTAAGAAAGTGTTTTCAAATTGACACATTTGGATAAAAATTATTCTATTTGGCTACATTTTTTTATTTCTTCAAAGCAACCAAGAAAATAGCCAAAATGACCAAATTTTGCCATAATGGGTCAAATTTGGCAAAAGAAAATTGCCAGGGGAAACTTTGATTTTCCATGGTGAAGGCTGGGAGATAATTTTCTCTTTCTTTACTGTATTAACTTTGTTAGGAAGGCTAAAATCTAAAGAACTTTTTGCTATGTTGCATTGATTTTGGACAATGGTTAACTTTACCAACGGTAAATAAACCTTTAGAAAAATTTGCCCTGGTGTGTAGTGACACATCCCCTTGAACACACTTGCACTATAGAGACAGAGTTTTGCTGATATGGTGCTAAACACATGGAAAATCTCTATGTGGACACACTTGTGTCCTACCAAACACGATTTTGGAAATGGGTCAACTTCTGAGGGCTGGTATCGAAATACTGCTGGATCAATGATACTGATGTTAATTTTTTCCTTATAAATTATTTTGTTAACTTTCAAAAACAACAGGTGTGTAGTTGATTCGTTAAAAATTGTTCGAGTTACATGGTTTAGAGTAAAGATAGTCTAGTTTTACGATTAATGACAATGTTATCAGATATTTACTTTAATTATTGTTTGCAAAACAAGTGTACTTGTTAACATTTCCAAGGTAGTTTTTATTGTGTCATTTTTGAAAAATCTCTGGGGCTTTTGGGATCTTGGTGCCCTTGACCACCCCCCCCCCCCCCCCCNAACATTTCTATATGAAAAATGATGTAATTTGAGATGTCAAATGTCATCTTAGACTCAACAATAAAGAATGTTTAGAACATTACAGTTTTCAGAATATTTGTTATTCTTAGACTTAAGTCTAAGAACTGGTTGGTGAATATGGGCCCAGGATCTGAAGTCTTTGAGCTACATATTTGACCAACAGTCTCAATGTAGGCTTTGTACAAGAAAACTAAATATTTAAAACAATTTCCAACAATTGAAAATTCAAATACCGGTATTGTTAATACTTTGTTGCATTGGGAAATCTGTGTACATCTTTCCAAGACGGAATAGTTTAACATTGTGTGTCTTTGTTTGCTTAATATAACAGAATATCTAATGTGCTGTTTTGTATAAAAAGAATAACAACATGTACACAACAAATCTCAATATGCATTATGCATTATTAATTGTCTATGTCTTTCCCATTTTTCTACAATTCCCAATGAATAAAGAAGTGATTTTATAACCATTTTTTTTTAAAGAATACTTTATAGGGTACTTGTATTTTATCTCACTTGTATTTTCTTAGCGTTAAATGCCAATGAGTCCCATCATTCTTTAGTGAGTGTTTTATATATAAAAAAACATACACATTGTGCTGTAGAAACTCAATTAGCCTGTTTGTGTAGTCATTCTGTGACTTTCTGAGTCGCGTTCTGAGAAAAATGGACAAAATGCATGTGCGTAAAGTGTCGTTCCAGATTAGCCTTTGCAGTCGGCACAGGCTAATCAGGGACGACACTTTCCGCTTAAACTGGATTTTTGCTAAAAAGAGACATCATTTAAACGAAAAATTCCGTAAAAGCAGAAATTGTCATCCCTGATTAGCCTGTGCGGACTGCACAGGCTAATCTGGGATGACAATTTACGCACAAGCATTATGCCCAGTTTTCTCAGAACCCGACACATTTGTGTGTGTAGTCAATCTGTGACTTTCTAACCGTTGTCTTAAGCTGAGCATGTTTTATGAGTCAGAACTATTAGATCATGCATAACTGCTTTTGTTTTGTATTGAGTTCCATTACTTAAGTTTTTCTCCATTTGTGCATTCCGATGTAAATTCATTTCAAAAGGCCACACACTGTGTCCTACATGAGAAATTAATTTTTCATGAGTGTACTTCAGTTCTTCTTCCATTGTTTTGAAACACTCCATGAATTGTGTACTACATGAGTACTTAATTTTTGATGAGTTTTTCTCCCATTGTTTGGTAACACTCCATGTAGTAGTCATCCAATACGTCTAATGGAATTAGATGCAATTCTGGGGGTCTGGTTTAACACATGAAGGGATGCTCTACAATGGCAGACTGACACGGCCATTACACCATCTGCTTGTGTCTGGTTTCATGGCATTCATATCATTGCTGTTTGATGTTGTATGGATCTCAACCATTTGGGTCCTTCTTGTTATGTGGTGTACCCAGTAAATTAGGCCATATTAAGTCAGCTGTATTGTTAAATACCATTTTGGTCACTTTTGCATTACTATGCCTGTGCTTATTGTTTAAATATTGTCAATTGTGTATATATAACGATGAACTAGACTTGTTCAAGTTATATCAATAAACTTTCAGTTCTGTTCTGTTCTGTATTTTTTATAACCTTATAGTTCTGGTTTTATTTAATAGGTATCTTTTCTTATGGCTCCACTGAAGTATTGGATTTTTGTTTGTTAATTTATTTTTGCAAATTCTAATTTTTAGTGTCTTCTTCTATAAACTATGATAATATAACTTTGAATTAAAAAGCTTTATTAAAAACTGAAAATCATAATTGCTTATAACTTTTATATGTACATATGCAGCTCATGTTGGTGTAATTATTGTAATATTAATTTAGACACTGTGTCATAAGTCAACCTCAGACATATGCCCTTAACCCTTTGAAATCTGGGAAATTTGTCGTCTGCTAAAATGTCGTCTGCTGAATTCGTAAAATTAGCATTTTCTTCGATTTTTTTTTCTAAGACCACTATCCGAATAGCAAACAGTTTGGATCCTGATGAGACGCCACGTTCTGTGGCGTCTCATCTGGATCCAAACTGTTTGCAAAGGCCTTCAAAATCCGGTTCCAGCGCTCAAAGGGTTAAGACTTTAGATCTTTGTTACACCTGTTCTTTCCTGGCATTTCTGTGGTCTGTGATCCTAGCCTTTGCATTATTTATTATATTTAGTAGCTAATGAATATGCAATACATTTAGTTTTTTATGTTGCTATCGTTTTAGTTGAATAGCTATGCTTTCGTGTGATGTGTTTGTGTCGTGTGAAGTGTGCACGCCATTTCTGTTGCTTTCAGCATGACTCTAACACCAGTGACCTTGAACCCAACTCAAATGACCTTGAAAACACTCCAAAAGGTCACGACCTTGACCTACATGACACTGATGGACTTTTCCAGCCACCTGACAAGGCAGGAGATGATGGCACATTGGCGTTGATGAAAAACAAGGAACTCATAGAATTTAACATCGCCCTTAACGACACGGGGTCAGCAGGATTAGGGGTCAGCGTAAAGGGCAAGACCCTAACAACAGAGGAAGGGACTCGAGACCTTGGGATTTTCGTAAAAGCTGTGATACATGGTGGTGCTGCTTCAAAGGTACCTCTACATAAGGGGTTTATTTTTTTAAGTTGAATAGGGATTTAAACTCAAATTAATATTTTTATTATAAGATAGTTCATAACTTTATTGGCAAACTTTTCAAAATTGAATAGGCAGAAACTATTTTTGGGGGGATTTGGGGAGAATCAAGCTTTATGTTCACATAATATATTATTTTCCTTTTTGTGATGGTTTAAAAGACAAAGTACACATAAACAAAAAATCATGACATGAGCTTACAGGCATTTTTATCAAAGTTGAACATGCTTTGTTGTGAAATGTTTTGAGAATTTGAAAATGCCACCATAGAAGACATATAACAAAGAAACACTGGCTCAGGTTTGTAACCCACCATGTGCACTTGTTTACACGCACAAGTTTCTGGTATAAGGCCAAGTTTGTGGTGAGGTGCTTTTTTGCAGAGCATACAGAATTTCACAGACAATTTCACTCAGTCTGCCTTATTTTATTTACCATGAAATGTTTGTCTGGTTTAGTAAAATAAAATTTAACCAAGAAGTTGGTTGCTTGAACTACCAATACATTTACATAGACACTAACATTTATCAACAGTTTAAAAGGCTGTGTAAAGTACTCCATGTTTATCAGCGGGTAGTTAGGTTAATGTTAGTTTTAAGTCCATGATTTAAGATGTTTGAAATAAAATAATATATGTTGCTTTCTCTTCATTTTTCTTTCCTTCCGATAATTTGTTATTTCTATTTGAGCCTCATCCTGCAGAGGCAATCAGGGACGACACCTTTCCGCTTAAATGGTATTCTTTTTTTAAAGGAATTCTCTTCTTAGTGGAAAACCAGGTAAGGTGGGAATTGTTGTTCCTGATAAGCCTGTGACATGTATTAAACCCCATTTTTCCAGAGCGAGCTCATGTATAACCTATTTCTTTATATTGGTATGTAGCCTTTCTCATATCCCACACATCTTATTTCTAGGATGGTCGTCTGCAAGTGAACGACCAGCTTCTTGAAGTGAACGAGGTCTCGCTGATAAATCGTACAAACACCGAGGCCATGGATCTTCTGCGTAACGCTATGCAAATAGAGGGGCCGGTACCCGGCAGTATCAACATCAAGGTGGCTCGGAGGATAGGGGCACCGTCCCCCTCACCTTTTACCTCACCAGGAACGGAGGAAACCAGCTGGGGCTTTCCAACTGGGAAGGAGTTGAATAACAACGATTCATTGGACAATAATGATCATGTGACTAACGATGGGCGCGGCACCCCTCTCCGGACAGCCAATGGGGATGTGATGGGGAATTTTAAATCTCCAAACATGTTCTTGGACCGGATAATTGCGGGTAATGGGCTGAGGAATGAATCCTACACGCGGGCAACTCATGAAAGCTATGTGGAGTCACCCGGTCTGCCGGGGAGAAAGAACATCATTGATCTAACCAAACAGGTAACATTTGTAGTGGTTGTTGGAGTTTAGACGAACAGTTTGTAAAAATGTTGTTTCTTTGCAATTGTGCATTATTGGAGTCTAATTAAGCAAAGAGATCTTGTTTTTGGATTAAAAAAGATTCATCTAATGTTCATTCAACATGAACAGATAAGTTCAATATATCAATGCCATGTATTGTAGCCATTGCTTATCTTTATTATAAAACCGTAGGTTATTAAAATGATGTATACATGTGTATGTTATCCAATTAAACCTTAGCCCAGAACTAAGTCTTATTAATTGAAATATTTTGAGAAGACGTCTCTCCCTCTATTACATGATCATGTTAAAATATGGATGTAATATATGAAAATCCTTGCCAACCATGGCAGGTAGGTATTAAACTCTTCAGAAATATATTTTCTTTACTTGAAAATTCACATGATTGTAGATCAAGTTCAATCATTTAGTTTCACATATTGAACAACTAAGAAGCATATTGTCACTGTTACTTAAGTAGATCCAGTATAAAAGTTATTTAAAAATAAATTGCAAATTATCACATTTCCGGAAATGCAGACTTGCAATAATTTTGAAATGAATGCATATTGAGACCATCCAAACTTGTAGCAGTGTTGATACCTAAAGAATACTATCAGAATAGCAAACAGTTTGGATCCTGATGAGACGCCACGTTCTGTGGCGTCTCATCTGGATCCAAGCTGTTTGCAAAGGCCTTCAAAATTCGGTTCCCGCACTGAACAAGTTAACCTATTTTTATAATCTTTGCCGAAGGTTGGTTACTAATTATCCCCACAGCGGCAGTGCCCAGGATATACCAGAGCTTGTACAGACATGCAGACTTTATTTCAAAAAATAATTATACTGTTACAGTATGGGCAAGCACCAAGCAACATTATCTGGTATGGCAAAATAAAATTGTTATCACCACTACCATGAATTGTAAAGACGAAAACTCCCTTTCTTTTCAGCGTCCCCGTCCACACTCAACGCTAGGCATCGAGCGCGGTTCCCCAAGCGAGAGTTCGGACGATGAGAACAAGGAACCAGCCTGGATCAAGGGCCCGGACTGGAACCGGCATCCGAGCCAGGCTAGCGACGAGAGCGAACTGTATGTGTTGGGGATTGAGTATCAAACCTTTATATCATAATTTCTGGTAAAATAAAGAACGACATTAATGAAACAAAATGTGTATATCACACTTTTAATGCATTGAAAAATACTACTCTGGTTCCAGAGTTTACGGCAGCAAATAAAATGGACAGCATGCCAGATTAAACATTGTTAAATGATGTCATTTTATTCACTTCCCCCAAAAATATTCCAAAAGAAAGCGAGTAAAGGTTGTTGCATCATTTTATTCACTTTCCCCCAAAATATTCCAAAAGAAAGCAAGTAAGGGGTGTTTCATAATTTTGTGTGATTTTTTGCTTACCTGAGTACACAATGGTGTGGTGTTCTTCATCAGCAATGTTTCAATGTTTCATTCCTAATTTGCAGGACGCCAGTGGGTGATGGATTCAGTCGAGACGGTTTCGGTCGACAGAGCATGTCTGAGAAACGAAAGGGCCATATGGATCCCCGAAGCAGTGAGATTTATCAGAAAGTTAGGGGCCTGAAAGAGCTAAATAAAGGTACAGGGCCAGGGGCTAGGGCATGTAGATATAATACTGCTTCTGCTTAGGAGTTATAGAATAACCCTTTGAGTGCTGGAACCGGATTTTGAAGGCCTTTGCAAACAGTTTGGATCCAAATTGTTTGCTATTCTGATAGTATTCTTTGAAAAAAAAACGAAGAAAATGCTAATTTTAGAAATTTAGCAGACAACATTTTAGCAGACGACAAATTTCCCAGCATGCAAAGGGTTATTTTAGGAAGACATAAATGCTTGGTACACTTTTCACTGGCAGGAATTAAACGTGTATGGTAGTTTGCCTTGATGTAATGATAATTAATATGGTATACGGAGTTATTTAACAGTGATAAGGACAGAGGCATCATTATCATTCATAGCCTTAGTTTTGCACTTGCCTGAAGTTGTAATTATTACAAATGCATTTTGATTGGTCCTTCAATATATTTAAGCTTTATAATATTTATTTATGCATTCTAAGGCAGGGAATATGGAGGAAAGCAATTTGACAAAAGTAACTCCTGTTACATTTTCCTATATACATTACAAATTAGTTTTAAGGCATGTTTTCATAATACAAATAAGATTGTATCTAAACTCTTTTGTTTTTGCAAATCACTTATAAAAAATGATGGGGGTAATTACATATTCTCCCTCAGATTGAAGTGTAAAAATATGTTTCCAACAATGGCCCTGTGAAATGAGAAATGAGCTCATAAATAACAAGAGCTTTTAGCTTGTAAGTAGATGGGTACCCTGATAGTTGTTCTAACAATTATACATGATTTATGCTGTCATATGAAATTGAAATGTGGTGGTATTGGTGTCATCTGAAGATTCAATCTACATCTATTTTGGGTCTCTTCCAAGGTCCTACTGAAACCCTGTTTAATATTGTATCAGCCGCACTCTGGGAAAGTGGGGCTTAGTATAAGTGCGTAAAGTCCACACAGGCTAATCAGGGTTGTCACTTTCCACTATTATTGTATTTTTTGTTTAAAGGAAGTCTCTTCTTAGTGAAAATCCAGTTAAGGCAGAAAGTGTCGTCCCTGATTAGTCTGTACTTACTGCACAGACTTATCTGGAACAACACCTTATGCACATGCATTAAGCCCTATTTTCCCAGAGCAATGTTCATATACTTCTTAGACTTAAATTCACGTTTCAGGCTCCATGCATCAAAGGGGGAAATCTTACGATGGTAGGAAGAATAACTTGGGGGTTGATTACCTAGACTAATTCATAACCATTATATTATACCTTGCAGGGTGACTCACTTGAATCAGGCACTCAAAGCGTTTATGCTGAAAAGAAATTTATTCAAAGCTAAAAATTAATACGGATTGTAAAAGACATTGATTTAATTAATATTGATTAAAATAAAGAAAATATTTATATATCAACATTTCCGAAAATTCTTCTTTATTGACTGATTAACATTTCTTGTTTATTCTTTGTAAACAACACTCTTATGGTGTTCATTTCAAGTCTGTCACTCTGTTAAACTGACTGACATTTTTGTGTGTATCTGTTGCCATAGGTAGCTAGTCCGCCTAAAACTGCCACCAATATGTATGCATTCGACAAGTGCAGAAACGGTTTTGCTGATAATAACGGTCCAAAATCTTTCAACTGTTTATTGAACGTCTAGTCCACATGATATATGTGTAGCGTTCTGGGAAAACTAGACATAATGCATGTGCGTAAAGTGTCGTCCCAGATTAGCCTGTGCAGTCCGCACAGGCTAATCAGGGACGACACTTTCCGCTTTTTAGACATTTTTCGTGTAAATCTTCTTAGCAAAAATCCAATTAAGGCAGAAAGTGTCGACCCTGATTAGCCTGTGTGGACTGCTCTTATCTGGGACGACACTTTAAGCACATGCATTATGCCCAGTTTTCTCAGAACACGACACATATGATGTATATATATTTCATAATCACCAACATAACTACTCAGGAATGTGATTCTATGTACATGTACTCTACACGGCATGCTGAACAAGTTTGATAGACAACCTGATTCAAAATCCAAAGCATGGTACCTGTACTTTTGGTAGAATTTTTACGTTCAAATGTTTGTTTGTAAAAAAATATGTCAGTTTATTGTAATTAATTGTGTGTGACATAATTGATATGTATTTTATTATTGAAATGATTTTTATGATGAAATATCAATATGTAAAATATCTTTAATAACTGCAACAAATTTCGTTTTAATTTCCTATCAAGGGAGAGAACTTCTCAATTTGTTGTTTCATGAGTTCTTCTCTATAACTTCCCTTAGCATTTCCAAGTTCAGTGTTGGAACTATAAAAAAAAAAAATAACAGAGAAACTTTTTGTTTCTGTAACATTGTTTAAAAAAAAAATATGTTTGATACTTGGCTTTTGGTGATAATTAAAACTTGGCTTTTGGTGATTCTTGGCTAGACTAAATAATATTCAAATGTTTTCTTTTACTTCTACTAAAAGTAAATCATAAAATAGTTTTTATTAAATTTGATGAATATTTCATAAATGAGATTAAACAATTTTTGATTTATTGTTGTTTATCTACCAAGAAACACTAGTTTGGAGTTCTGATACATAAGGAATTAAACCAAGTGTCCGTTTCAGAACTACAAAGGGTTGTTTATTGGCCATTTAACAATGATAAAGCATACCTTATTTTATTCTTAACATGATCTGACATATAGCACAGCGATTGTATTGAGAACTATATTCAACTATGCTGCACTCAGAAATGGGACTACTTTTTCTTTTTATTGAGAAATTTTGCAGTAATAATATGTTGTTTTATGTCTTTTGTTGAGAAAGTTTAACATGAGATTACCACATTTACGAATATGATGTATGCCTACCTCACTCTTAAAGATCTCATCCCTATTTTTATTTACAACAGATTCACGGTAGAGAGATTTCGGACAGTAAATGTGAATAAGCACTGTTGACTTGCATTTAAAGTTATATAACATAACTGGGTTTCAATTCGCGAACTGTTATTTGTGCAGATTTAACACTTTACAGATAAAATAGCCATTTCATCATTGTAACTCTTATGATCACCCAACGGACTTCTTCAACCTTTGTCCAAAATCACCAACTGTGAACATGGTTTATAATAGCCAATTCTAAAAATAGCAACAGCAGCCAATTCGTAAATATGCTATTGTCCTTACAGCTTTACAATTATTTTTTTTGGATTATCTTTCTCTAGATGAGATTGCATATACATGCCTACGGATGCCTTTAGTTCCACCGATGCCTTTAGTTCAACGTTCTCACACCTTCCACATTGAAGGTGCCGTAAGCAACAGAATGGATGTCCGTGTGTCAAATTAAGTTCCGCTAACAAAACTTTTCGTAATCTTTCAGTTTCTGAATGGTTGTTGTTGTGATTCTTTTATTTTTAAATGCAGAAAATGACTGTTTTACCATGGAAACCACAAAATTGTTTTGCATCATGAGCATTAGAATTAGTTTGCTTCGCATGTTTAGTTTTATGATGACCAGAATTGTTTTAGAAGAGCATGTAGCCGATGATAAAAAAAACTTTAAAATGTATTGGATAATAAGAAACTGTTTTATAGAAAAATATCAAAGAACAAACACAGATTGCAGAAACCAGAAAATATCAGATTTCCTAGTTAAGGTGACCTTTGAGGGTGCAAATAAAAAAAAAATTGTATTGTATGAGAACATTAATAGCATGCCTGCGTGGTCAATTACAATTTTACAATTGATCAACTCATTAAAACAAACAGTTGCAACAATAATTTCAACTGGCCCATCAGGTGTCCATGTAACCATGGTATCAAGCACTGTAACGGATTTTTGGTCCACTATGAGATCTCCAGATCACAAGAGTTTGGTTCCCTCTCAGTGAGTCTGGTTCCCTCTCAGTGAGTCTGGTGCCCTCTCAGTGAGTCTGGTGCCCTCTCAGTGAGTCTGGTTCCCTCTAAGCGAGTCTGGTTCCCTCTCAGTGAGTCTGGTTCCCTCTCAGTGAGTCTGGTTCCCTCTCAGTGAGTCTGGTGCCCTCTCAGTGAGTCTGGTTCCCTCTCAGTGAGTCTGGTTCTCTCTCAGTGAGCCTGGTGCCCTCTCAGGTGGACACTATTGAAGGGGCCTTTCTCATATCCCCCACAGACAATCTCTCTTAATTAGTGTCTAGCTCTCCAGCTCATATGCCTAATTAAAAAGGTTTGAGCTTCACTCTAGAAAAATTGGGCTTAATGCATATGGGCAAAATGTTGTCCCAGATAAACCTGCAGTTCCGATTTTATGGTAGTTTTTAGTTCAAAGGAAACTCTTAGCAAAAATCCAGTTAAGGCATAGAGTGGCGTCTCTGATATACCTGTGCAGACTGCACAGGCTAATCTTGGGCAACACTTTATGCACATGCATTAAGCTTCATTTTCCCATAGTGAGGGTCAATTGCTATGGCGTTCTTTCATAAACTCTTGCTATACGTTCATCCCTATACTTCTGTATATAGGCGTTCAGCAGTCGATACAGAAATCTGGCAGCTATCGGCGTCTCGTGCGAGCTGAATCGGCGGAGTCCCTACTTAGCCGTTCCAACAGCAATATCAATAGCTCGAGAACTCTCGTGCATGAAAAATACCGCTGTATGTTGATAGAGATTGGCTTAGCGTAACTCAGTAGTGGCTCGAGTTGTAGTGCTGTGGTTGTTGTGTTTGTGATTATGTAGACACCGCTAATCAGTTTGAAGGGCATGGAATTTCGCTGCAGAAATCATTGTTCATTTTCTGACACCATTACAAACTTACTCACACATGTGTTGTTATCATTTTGTATATTTGGAATTTGGTATAAAATTTCACAATCACCGTTGTTTGAAACTTACCAACACAAGGTAACCCTCTGTTTTTCACCATGCCGGTATATTTTCTGTTTTAAAACAAGTTAAAGTGAATTTCTCTGGTGAACTAGTATCATGTCATTAACACAGAATTCTGTAAGAGTTATTTTAAAACATAATGTAACAATAAAAAAAAAAAAAAAAAAAAAAAAAAAAAAAAAAAAAAAAAAAAAAAAAAAAAAAAAAAAAAAAATAAAAAAAAAAAAAAAAAAAAAAAAAAAAAAAAAAAAAAAAAAAAAAAAAAAAAAAATGCG